>JANQBS010000068.1:0-182530 GCA_033085395.1 Xanthoparmelia taractica | reverse complement strand
AATAAAATAATAAAATAATAAAATAATAAAATAATAAAATAATAAAATAATAAAATAATAAAATAATAAAATAATAAGATAATAAAATAATAAAATAATAAACTAGCTCTACGTTCTTCTACTATAAAAGCTAGAATAGTCTTATAAAGAGACGTAGAAGCGTGACTATTAGTTATTTAATAATAGCCCGCTAAGGATTAGAGTGAATAACGCATAATATATGTGTTTTAAAGTAGTAGTAGTATACGCTATAGAAACAACATCGCGTGTAGAAGAACTTCTTCTACGCGCCTATAAAAAGAGCTAGAAGAATTCTTTAATAAGCTATTAATAATATATATTATTTGCTATAGATATATTAATCTTATACTACAAAGACGATAACGTATTAAAAGAACTCTTTTTTCTTATTACTTAAAGAAATTAAGATTTTTTAATAAGCCTTCTGCGTATACTTAGCGATTACGTTATTACTAGTTCATAAATAATAGAACTAGTCGTAATATATTAAGTTAACTATTAATGCTCGAAGAGCACTATTAAGATTCTTATATTATAAAGAAATTCGTATTGCGTATTAAGATTAACACAGTAGGATCGAGTTAATTATAATTAGTAAATATTATATGTATAACGATATTAACGCGCGTTTATAGCGCGTATCTTTTGCTATTAATAATAAAAGTTAATATTATAAAAGCGACGTTATTTATAAATTATAAGTACTTTTTCTTATTTCCCACGAGATTTAAAGATTTTTTATATTACGTAATAAAGATACTATATTAAATAATATCTGGGAATTAGAGTCTAAGAGAAGAGACAATTATTAGACCTAGCGCTATATACGCATTAGCGCCGACTATTCATGAGTTTAGGGTTTATTACGGGGTTATAGCGGGATCTATAATCTAAGGCCTTGGCGAGGCCTTAACGAGACCTTAACGATTATATATCCTCTTCGCATGCCCTAGGGTTTTCGTGTTCCTTAGAAATTAGTTCTATTAGGACTTAATACCTAATAAAGGAATCATTATCGTACCAACGATACGTCTCTTATATTAATTAGGGCCGCTTGCTAAGCGCCAGCGAACCAACCCCTTACATTACGATTATTAAACGAAGTGACTAGAGTTTAATTAAACTTAGATCGTAATTCTAGACTTACTCTATTAAGAAGATCTTATTAAAAATTACACTTATATCGTATAACTAAATAACTTATTCACGTTAGCTCGATTATTAGTATAGCTTAATAATAAAAAATTTAAGACTACTAAAACTATACGTATTACAAAAACGCGTTATAAAGAATTAAAGGTTAACGAGGATATTAAGGCCTAACGAGAGTAATAAGAGCTTAATCGAGATCTTAATTAGAGACTTGCGAAGCTTAAAATTAAGTAAAACGCTATTCTCGAGTGAGATAAGTTCTATAAAAGACTATTAAGTAATAAGAGAATAATAAAATTCGCTTAAAAGAATTAGAATATAGTGTTATTTATAAGTACTATATTAAATAATCGAAAAATAATAAATCGTCTTCGTCTGTCACGGTTTTCCTGTATGCCAATACTCCGGGAAAGAACATTCCGGGAAGATCGGGGAGGCTAGGCCAAATTTGTATTAGTTTCCCCAGCAGATCTCCGCCACTGCGGCCCTTAGAATTCAACAACTTTTCAACCATCAATCTCAAGATCATTTCCCATAACAATATGATAGCAACGCTTGATTTCGATATCAACTAACTGTCGAATCGTTTAGAAGAAGTCCTTCATCAATATATCTCACTTATCGTTATCGAATTCATCAAATGAGTGAGCTATTAGATTAGCAAGATCTCATCAGCTTTCTTTGCTCTTTGCTCTTTGCCAACCAGCCTTACAATTCAACGCTGACTACTTCAGTAGATAGACAAGTACTCTGCCTCGCATTTGACATCCAGGAATTCATTGCCACTAGCCACAAATACGCTGATTTGATATCTGACGATACCAAGGAGATTTGTGAGCATCTCACGTCCAACACTCTCAGGCCTGCCAGGCCGATATCTGCTATTGATTCTGCTGCTGATCCATCAAGAACGACTACTCATTCCTTCATTCAAGACCGTTGGCCATCTAACTGGGCCGTTGATAAACCTACTTTTCGTAAATCTGTCCGGCGTTTTGAGTAAGCCACTCAGTCTCTCAGGAACTTGCTCTTTAATCCTTCTTCTATTGAAAATACACCTAATCAATCATCAACTAACAATAATCCTGCTAATGTTGGTGACAATTCTGCTGACAATAATCGTGATTCTTTATCAAATAAGTCGTCTTCTCTATCACCGCCTCCACCAGAAAGCCGTAAGGAGTCAACGACTACGGACACTACTGTCGATAATTCGAACTCTTTCCATCGTAGGCCATCAAGCCAAACTACACCGAAGATGACTATCAATTTCACAGCTCAACAATTGCAGGACATGATCAACAATGCAGTCAATAATACTGTTACTCAGGCTGTCACAAATGCCATCAATAACCTACATTTACCTGCTGGACCTAGGGGAGAATAAGGCCCGCCTGAAGAACCTGGACCGACCATAGTAGAGACGCCGAGTTCTGACAGCAAATGGAATGCTACAGAACTGGGCTATTTCGATCCTTTCCTGAACAAGTCTTACGGAGAGGATAAGATTATAACTGTTGGAAAGGATATCTATTACCGCAGTGTGATTCTATTTGTTGAAAGAATTCATGATTTGGCAGCTGTGAAAGGAGAAGCTATAGTTCGTACCAATGTAAATACTTATTTTCGTGATTCTACACTTACTTAATATACCTCAGAGCTATCAAATCTGGAGCGGAGAGGCCTTCGTGTAGAAGGCAGTGGAGTGAAAGAATAGTGTAGAGCTCTCTCTGCAAGATTCAAGGAATTATCAGGCGTGGCGCTCTCGAATCTAACTGCAGAGAAGTACACATTGGCAGATGCTCGAGCGCGCCGAGAGCCTGCTAGCTATGTGCAAGCAGTCGTCAGGCATGCAAAATCAGCTAATATTAATGATATTCAAAATCAGTTGACATTTGCCTATCAGGGAATTATGCCGGAGTTGCGTATTTTTGTTGACCCACCGAATGCAGCTACCACCATTGCAAGCTTCATTCAAATACTTAACATGAAGAAAGTAGCCTGATTTGAGCTACATACCAGGCAGCATCAACATTTCGTTCAAAGGTCTCAGCAACAGCAGCAAAATCAGCAGAATCAGCGTGAGAATACCTATCGAAATGCACTGGGGAATGCATTTCAGCAAGGCCTTTCAAATTCAGCTTTCCCAACTCGTCAAGATCAGCAGAATTAATCCAATCTTTCCCAGTTATTTGAACAGCAGCAGCAGTACGAGATCTCACAGCCGTACCGTCAGTAGCAACCATTTCGGCCTTCTAACTCCTTTGATCAGAATACTTACCGCCCTCAGCAGTACGGCTACCAACCAAATCCTCGCTACGATCCACGGCCACAGCAAAGCACGAATCAAAGGCCTTTCGTGCAAGGTGGAGGGCAGCAAAACACGTTAGGTTTGACGAATCGGCTGCCACAAACGAATCAATTCGGTCAAGCAGATCGAAAATTCGGAAGCCCAAACAATCCCGAAAATCGTCAACAATTTCAGCAGAATTTCAGATCTAAGGCTGCTGCTTATCAAGCAGAAGCGACTGAAAATAAGCAAGCGAATCCTGGCCAAGCGGAAGAAAATACGCTTCAACAGAATGCTAAAATTGACGACTATTAGGAGCAGTCGGATTATGATTTTGATGAGTTAAATAATCAATATCATGATGATTCTTTTGCTGAATATGTGGGCATTCAAACGTACTGTAGGAATTGTGATTTGCCTTTCTCTTCCAAGTCGAAATTGCACAAGCATTTGCGAGGCGGATGTTATTCTAAACCACTATCTAAACCGCTGGCAAATGCACAAACGAATATTGATGCTTTTGCCATGGAAATTATTCAATCAGACTCCAAGGACAGAGCTAGATTAGGCACTAATTTTAGCTTTCGTGGCTGGAATTACGCTCATATTCCACTACGATTCATATCAAATGCAGCTAAGGATAAGAAAGGGTGTGCTGATTCAGGGACTGGTGTGACATTAACCGATAAGCAATGGCTTTTGTCTCTGCTGCCTGAGGTGGAAATCAGGAAGATATCATCTTCTCTGCGTGTCAAAGGGCTTAATTCTACAATGCATAACACCGATAAATATGTGCTTATTTCAATATATCTCCCAGGTCTTAAAAGAGATAATAGCACAACCCTTACCCACATTGTGAGAGAAATTCATTTGATCAATGATTTGAAGGCAAATCTTCTAATGAGAAATAATATTATGAGACCGAAGAAAATCATCCTTGATGTGAGCAAAAACGAAGCACGTATTGACAGTTATGATATCACCATGAAGATCACAACTCATAATACCGATCAGTATACAAAACGACCAATTCGAGCACAGAAAGCACTTACAATCGCCTCACGAGCTCAGCAAATCCTGCCTGTAATTACGCCCAAGAATCTACCTGATAGGGACTTCATCTTCGAACCTGCAAAGCAGCACAATTTGATCATATATGCTCATATGATTGATGCCAACATTGCTGATATGATCATCAAAAATAAGACTAATCATGCTGTGCAAATTCCCAAGAAATTACACTTAGAAATGCTACAAGAAGTCGACTACGAGAATATCTTCTTTGCTGAATCTTCCTCGAATTGAGTGAAGAAAGCAGTCACTTTCGCCGCTGTCACAACAATAAGTTTAGCTAATAATTTCTCGTCTTTGATCAATCATGTTTCAACTAATATCTCTACACAAACGAAATCAAAGCTTTCTAATAATGTGATGATCTATGGAAATGAGCTAAAGAAGCAGCAATTGGCTGACTTAGTTGATGAGTTTCCGTCTCTGTGAAAGAATAAAGGTTTTACCAAAGTCCCATAGAATAAATAAATAAAGCTTTCTCTTCGATATAACTAGCAGTCAAGGCTACCTAGCAAGAGAGCGAAAGTCTATCCCCTTGATTTGACAGACAAGACAGTAGTTGACAAAACCTTTAATGCTCTCCAACACCAAGGCCGTTTGAAGTACACAAAGTAGTCAACTCCGTTCAGCTATCCCGTCTTCGTCGTTTAAAAAACCCTACCTAATAATAAGAGAAAAGGCAGGGCTGTGATTGACATTCGAGGCCTGAATGATCTCATTGTGCCAGACGTCTATCCCGTGCCTCTTCAATCAGATATTATCTCGAAGCTACTCGATTGCACCCACCTGGCTATGCTAGATGCAGTTTCTTTCTTCTATCAATGGCTGATACATCTCGACTTTCGACATATGCTTACAGTAGTCACACATCGAGGGCAGGAAACATTCAATGTTCCAATCATGGGATATATGAATTCAATTGCCTACGTACAAAGGAGGATTAATCATATTCTAAGAGCTCTTAAGGACTTCGCACAAGCCTACATTGATGATATTGTCGTTGATTCTGAAAGTTTCTCTGAGCACATCTATCACTTAAGGAGGCTTTTTTAACTCCTGGTTGAATATAATATTTCAATCGCCCCTGAAAAGACCTTTCTGAGATACTCAAATGTTAATCTACTTGGCCGACATGTTGATTCTCTGAGAATGGCTACTGCAGATGATAAACTCAAAGCGATTGCCAAGCTGAATTACCCCGTAACTCTTGGAGATCTAGAGCATTATCTCGGTCTGACAGGCTATCTTCGTAGCTCAGTCCATTACTATGCACAGCTTGTAGCACCTTTGCAGAATCTCAAGACAAGGCTTTTGAGAGAAGCTCCGTCAAAAGGCAATCCCCGCCGTGTATATTCTTCTCGCTTCAAACTATTCTTATCAAGTAAGGCGGAGAAGGCCAGCTTTAATAGCCTACAAGCAGTATTATCTCAATTCTCTATGCTTATTCATCACGATCTCAATAGATCAATTTGGGTGAATTTGAATGCTTCAAAAGAGTTCGGTTTCGGAGTACAAGTCTTTTATGTCAACGGAGAAGTCAATTCGAATAAGTGGCCTCCCCGCACTGCAATTCAAACGATTATGTTTCTTTCTCGAGGCCTAACTCAAGCTAAGAAGAACTACTAGCCAACAGAGCTAGAAGTAGCAGGCTTCGTCTGAGTGCTCAAGAAAATAAGGCACCTGATAGACTCTTCGAAGCATGCTACTATCATTCAAACAAATCATTCTATCATCCTAAATATCATGAAACAATTATTCATTACTTCAACGAATTCCACCATGAGAATAAACGTTCGTCTCATCAGAGCTTCCCAATTTCTTAGATAATTCCGCCTTGATGTTCGACACAAGCCTGGAAAAGAGCACATTATCCCCGATGCACTTTCAAGGCTTACAAGTGCTAACAGTACACCGCTTTCTGATAAGCATAATAAGCTAGATGCTCTCTTCACCACTGCACTTGTGGAGATAAATTCTACTTTCCTTGAAGGCCTCGAAGACGGCTACAAGACAGACCCATTCTACGTTAGAATCTCTGCTTTAATAACTAAGAATAAGAATATCAGCGAGGTCGTTGGTCTTTCTTTCGTTCGTGGCAAACACATAGACACTGCATAGGAATATCAAAATCTTTTCTTTCATGTCAGCAAGCTTACCGGCGTGTAGCGGCTTTGTATATCTCAAAGCATAATTAAAATCGTTCTTGAAATAGCTCATAGGGATGATTATTTGGGATTTGAGAGGTCTTATGAGAGGATTTCGAATGCATGATATATTCATGGATTGGTTAAGCATCTCCGGCAGTATATTAGATTCTGCCCTCAATGCCTTATTCTCCAAACACGCCGGCATCGCCCTTATAGCTCCCTGCAGCCAATCGAGTCTCCGTTAGTGCCATTTCATACACTCACTCTGAATTTCATTTTGACACTCCCAAAATCAGTCGAGGAGTTCGATACTATCCTTTCTGTGACAGACAAGTTCACAAAAAAGGTGACTTTCGTGCCTGAGAAAAAGGACTATTCTGCCGCTCAATGAGCTGCTACATTGCTTGACAGACTTGACATTATGGACTGGGGAATCTCAAGGGTTTTACTCACGGATCGTGACAGAAAGTTCCTCTCTGAGCTTTGGTCGGAGCTCTTCAAGAAGCTCGGAGTGAAGTTGCTTTATTTGACTGTCTATTACCCTTAGACGGATAAAAGCAGCGAAAGAACTAATCAAATAGCGGAGATAGCACTACGATTCTACCTACATACCATGCAGAATCCCGCTCTCTGGCCGTCAGTTCTCCCGCGCATGCAAGCTCTACTCAATAACTCGATCTCAACTACGATTGGCAATAAAACTCCCAACGAATTGGCTTACGGATTTCAACCCAACAGGCCACTTGATCTGCTCAAAGAAGTCACTACATCTCTGCCTTAGCCTGTCGTTGCCCGCATTCAGGTAGCTGACGCCATCTCATTTGCTCAGGCAAATCAAAAACACTACTATGACAGAAAGCACCAACCAATGTTTCTCAAGCAGGGCGATTAGGCTTATCTACGACTGCACAAAGGCTATTCCATCCCTACCATCACTGCTGCTGCCATTACTATCAAGCTATCTCAGCAGTATGTCGGTCCTTTCGAAATACTGCAGAAAGTCGGCAAACAGGCCTACAAATTAGCTATCCCAGGGCATTGGAATATATATCCGATTTTCAGCATTGCCCAACTAGAGTCTGCCCCTGCTCCTGGCTCTGACCCGTATGGCCGTCCTATCTCTAATCAGTCAGGTAGTGTGTATGTGGAAGGGGATACAGATGAGTATAAGTCCTGGGAAGTAGAGCGAATTCTCAACAAGCGAGTCATTCGAAAAGGCAGAGGTCATGCCACGCAGTATCTCATTAGATAGTTGAGATACGGACCTGAATATGACCAATGATATAACGCCAAAGATCTCATCAACTCCGATGACTTAGTACGACAGTATAAGGATGCAATCGCTACTGCTAATGCCGTTTGACTTACGATTTGTGAGCCGAATATCTCAGCACCACTGCCAACAGCATTCGAAAATCACACTCAATAACATGGCAAATACTACATTCTCATGGCACTCACGCTACATCTACTATCTCACCGCTGCATTCAAACGACTCAACGAGTATTGCTAACCGGGAATTATTCTCCTCTACTCGATAGCGTTTGTGTGACTGTTGGAGGAAGATATCAATCAATGGTTGTGGTGTGCGTTTTGTATTGTTGTTATTGTGGCATTCTAACTATTCCTACACTATATGCTTTCAGCCGCCAATGTGACCTTACTGCCACCAGTTTTCTGGCAGTTTGCCGCCATTGCCACAGAGATTTGATTGAGGTTATGGCTTATTGTTTTGAATGCATATCTAAGCAAGCGAGGTCGCTTGTTTTTCTTGTTGTTGTGGGATGTTGTCACGGTTTTCCTATATGCCAATGCTCCGGGAAAGAATATTCCGGGAAGATCGGGGAGGCTAGGCCAAATTTGTATTAGTTTCCCCAGCAGATCTCCGCCACTGCGGCCCTTAGAATTCAACAACTTTTCAACCATCAATCCCAAGATCATTTCCCATGACATCGTCGTAGATTAGCAAAAACAGTTACAAATACACGTACTTTCAGGGCTATATTTAGGGAAATAACGATAAAAGAGCTTGATATCCCTGAGTTTATTAATATATACAATTATTATATAAATAAGATTAATAATACTAATTAATTGCGATATTATTATTTTACACAACGAGTATATTTTAAGAGTTAAAAACCACTATAGCATTTTCTTTTAAATACCACTATCGTTAATAGTTATAAACTTTATTATTATTTATTCAAAGAATCACGTTATTAGAATTAAACTTACTATAGTTAGCGAGAATTTCATATTAAACTTATTAGTTAATTATTTGAGTATTCGAAGCAATCTTATAAAAATATAGCCTTAATTAAAATCTCTCTATTATCACGAATATATTCGATATATACGCGTGATTATAACTAGCTAGAATTAACAAAGAATAAGTTCAAATATTACGTAATTTGCTTAAATGCTAAAAAAAAGATATTAAAGTTAGTTAAAATTAGAAAATCTTTAGAAGAATTATCTATAAATATCGTTAGATTATAAGATCTAGATTAAAGAAAACGACGAGAGCGGGCCCCAAGAAGTCACTATGGCTATAAGCTATATGAAATTCATATATGTAATCATATAGCGTGTTGGAATGAGCATATTGTTGGAATTCAGCATCTCAGCCCTATTATGGCTTGGCATGGACCATAAGTAGCACTCAACTCCATAGAATAACAATCAAGCCGTCATCAAATTCCATCACATATTGCTGCTATTCCAAGTATATAGAATTTTGATAGGGGATGCCAAGACAACGAGTGCCCAACTTGCCAGAGGATGGGATAAGTAGCACTCTCTTAGCTACCGAATCAATCAATACTTCATCATATTTCAATACAAAGAAAAGCTCTGCGGAATGTGGGTCTTCTCAACAAGGAATATGATGAGTGGGAAAGACCACTGAATAAATTCACTGCTGCAAACGATGCACCACAACAACTAGTTCCTCCTCCAGTGTCTCCTCCAATATCACCTCCCCCATCGTACACATCCGGACCCCGTGAAAAAATCTCCCGAAGACGAAGACAGTGCACATTGGAAGGTGATGCTACCGATTTGACTCATATTCAAGAATCCGTCAGACCGTCCTCCATTCCTTCCGTGTCGACCATCTACCGTACCACTTATGAAGCTCTCGTTACCATATCCGTCAGACGATCTGACCCCAAAATCGCCAGATCGGCCTCAAGGCTCAAGCTTTGGGGGGCGGGGCTCTTTGAAATGGCAATACCCCTAGACACAGTCTTCGACAGCGACAGAGACGCTTTCCGTCCCGTGCGGCAAGGTATTTTGAGGATACTAGCAGACATTCTTGTCTGGGCAGGTGTGACTTAGCCCATCATCGCATTCTATCGAGGCGCTGCTAATAATCCTCCAGAACAAGAGCTGAACGAATTGAGCGAAGATGGTCACAATACGGAGCAAGCTCCTGACAGCCAATTGCTAAGCAGGTAACAGCTCTACTAGGCACAGATGAGCTGTTACCGATGGCATTGGAAAGTTGGAAAGACAGTGTTGATCAGCATGAGTATTTCCAGGTTGGTCATACCAACACAAATTTCAACCCTGTCCCCGGCTTGGTGGAGATTGTCTTTGATCTACTGCCTGCCCTAAGAGCAGCGCGTGAAACGTATTGTTCACGCCCTGTGGAAGCCGAGATCCTCGAAGATAATGCACCGGCTGCTTTGCGTAGCCCCATATTTGATGAGTCATACATTGACTCGGCAAATCTGAAATTCGATCAGGTAAATGATATCTTTAGAAAGATTGACAAGATTGCCAAGAAGGACGGTATGCCTTCCTACACTTCGAGACTCCAAAACGAAAGGGAAGCTTTAGGCCGTTTCCACGCCGACCGGAGGAGCGCGAAAGGTGTAGACACCAAACACTTGGAAGACCTATTTGAGAAACAAAAACAGCTGGTTAGAAAATTAGGTGAGAACCGTGTTCTTTCAAAACGACTCTGTATAAGGAACCAAGTGCGCTAGATGAATTCATCGCGAATAGCTCTGGGGCTTCGAATCCCTTGGGATTCCTTTGGATATGTCAGGGAAGGTCTATTGAAAAACATGTTATGCGGGTTGAGTCTTTCCTCCTTTTCCTCGCCGAGACCAATAGTTCTATGAGGGATATCATGCACGGCAGTGGTCATATTGTAGAAGGTTCAAAACCATGACCCGCGGCTGATGAAGGGCAGTGGATGATTCGCCGACGTGCTTTGTGTTCGAGTTGCCTGGCTTGAGGCGATATCTGTATGTCCAAAATAGTTCTTCGGTGGAGGAAGGTGGGCGCTGGGCTGAAAGGGGGAATGCTGACGCTGTGGAAAAGGAATGGTTGTGGCGGTGGTGCAGCATGCTCAGTAATCAAAGTCATTTCACAGACAGCTTTGTAGCCGATTTTCTTAGATTCTTAACTTTCGGCCCACTGTGTCAAGGCGCATGATTTTCGCAGTGCCTTGGCGTATCTAAGATACGATCTTTGCGTGTCAGATTCAGAATCAGATTCAAATCCTGCGTGAGTATGCTAGCCTATCGTCAGTGTTGTTGAACGCTTGGGCCTTTTAGTTTCAGAGGTTGCATAGCAGCATAATGATGTATCAGCCAGCACTTATGCAGTTCTCAAGCAGGTTTGAGTAAAGCATGCCTGAGGAAAGCGATTTCTAGCTTGCAGGGGACCTACAAGAGTAGCACCTAAGGGCCTGATACTTATATCTAGGGTACATATTTTTGTGGAAGACACACCTCTTCAAAATCGACTTGGACACGGCGCAAATACCTCCAGCGGAGCCTACCAACATGGTTGCAAACATGATGAGTTGATTCACATGGCCTAGCTCTATGTTGTACATCACCTTTTTCAGCGCTCAGGGAGCTCTTTTGTGGCCCCGGAGCCATAAGGTGCAGCCATGACGAACAGAATCATGAGGACTGGCGTATTGCTCTTTACGTAGTAATCAGGGCTCGGAACTATCACCTAGATTGGGCCGGAAAGATACCACAGCAAGCGCGTGACTGCCATTAGGATTCGCGTACTCGAACTCCGATATAGATACATGTCCTGACGCTGACGTTGGTTCATGCTCCTTGAAAGTTTGCGGTCAGTCCTGGGGATTTTGGCTCGTCATACAGAAACTGTAATTCTGAAGGATATCGTTAAGCTGACTGGGCACTAAAGAGCAAGGGAAGAGAGCAATAGGGGTTGGCACTTGGTGTTCCAGATGAGATGAAGTGTTTCGATGTCTGACCTGAGGGGTTGGGGCATTCTTGAAAGGCGGCTTTACTCCGTTCGTGACCCTACTCAAGGGGTACGTGGTATGAAACTCTGAGTTGACATCGATAATCAGATTCTGGTTCATTTGAAATACTTGACCATAGTGGCAGGACGCACACAACAGTATCCTCGCCCAGCCTCAGCCAAACATAGCACGCTTTGGCGTTGTTTGAGGCCTGAATCGGCGGACTTCAGTCAATTCATTTGCCACCGGAATTGGCAATTGCAAAGACTCAAGCGGGGACGAGGCAATCACCAGTACAAACACGCTTCACTAGACCTCAAGGTTAAGCCAGGTAGGTTCCTTTGTAGCCATTAATTAAGTGGCGAAGATGCTCTGCCTACAGCCAAGATATCCTGTCGCAGAAGTCATGGTTGAAATAATAGCCAGAAATCATTCACCAATCTTTTGTATCGAAAGCGAGCCCTTTGAGTCTCAGGCGAGTCATCATGGACGTTGTAAATAAAGAATATTTCTTTTTGAAACTGGCTCGAAGAGAATTCGAACCCAGCTCTGCGTCGATCATACACAAGAACTACTGGCTAAACCTCGGCACTTGCCGGAAAATCTGTGAGACTGAGTCAATTCGCCCCACCCTTACTCTCCCTCTCCCTCTCACTCTCACTCCACCATAGAAGCAACTCTACCGAAATTGACCTAACCACCACACCTCATGATTATACTGGACTCCCTTATACTCACACGTCCGTCCCTTCTTTGCTCGAAATAAGCGACAGGCTGAACATCCTTGCTGCCAATCTTAGGGTTTCGAGGCCGAGTGCAGTGTTAAGGAACAACAGCACCCATATACTCGCTCAATCATCCCCGTCCTCATGTCTCAATAGTCTTGCGAATCTGCCACGAGCTTTTATCCGATCATCCCAATCATGCAATTGCTATCTTAAGTCGAAAATGAAGATATAAGATCATGTCGGCAGCAGTCCCAATTAAGAAGCCGCCAAGGCGGCCCCAGAGGCCTGTCGAGAGGCTGGACAGTATCAAAAATCCACAGCCGCGACCACCTCCAGGGCCTATAAGGACCCAGTCTCAAGAGTGTCCGAATCCAGATTGTAATGCAAAAAAGGGGGTCGAAGAGGATGGCAAAATCATTTGCAGTGCTTGCGGATCTGTTATTGATGAGCTGACCATGGTCACCGAAGTCACCTACGGTCTCGCCACTGGAGGTCAACATATTGTCCACGGTTACCACGTTGCTGCTGATCAAGCCTTTGCAAAGAGAGGAGATGTCGTTGACAAGACGAGAGCCGCCACCAGCCAAGAACTGACTGCTCAATACGGTGAGTCAGTCACGCGGACATGTCAGACAATACCAGCTAAGGTATGACTTAGGCCACAATCACATTGTCAGAATCGGTACATCACTGCAAATGAACGGCCAGATCAGAGACCACGCCATGCAGATCTTCAAATTGGGCATTGGCCCCTGCGGTTTCATTCAAGGTCGTAGGATTAAAAGTGTTGCTGCAGTCGCTCTGTACATAGCCTGCCGCGTTCAAACTCACCCTAACACCTACATGCTGATTGATTTCTCGGATATATTAGGGGTGAGAAATGCATATCAGTCCCTTTCAGTCTGAAATTGGCACTAACATACGGACAGCTCAATGTCTTCGACCTTGGACACGTGTACACCAAGTATCTTCAATTTCTTGCTCTCAACGGGAATGGCTATATTGTCCAGCCAATCAATCCCGAAGATCTAATCCTTCGTTTCGCCCAGCGTCTTGAATTCGGCTCTGAGACCATGCGTGTCGCTAACGACGCTGTCCGTATCGTGCAACGTATGAATCGTGACTGGATGACTCCTGGTCGTAGGCCAGCCGGTGTCTGTGGTGCTGCCTTGATATTGGCTGCACGCATGAACAACTTCCGTCGAAGCGTTCGAGAAGTGGTTTTTGTGGTCAAAGTACAGGAGCAGACTATCTTCAACCGCCTCGACGAGTTCAGGGCTACTGAAAGCGGTACATTGACCGTTGAAGAGTTTCGTACTATTGATCTTGAGCGCGCAGCCGATCCACCAGCATTCACACAGAACAAGGATGGTAAGAAGAAGCCTGGTCGAAAGCGAAAGCGGATCGACGCCGAATTTGGAGATGATGGGGATGGGGTCGAACCTACAGTGATTTCGTCAAGAGCAACATCCACTTCCCCGTCGGAAGCCAATGGCCAGCTGAGCACCCCAACGGATACGCAAAACCAAGCACAGATCGACAGTCAAAGCATGCCACCTCCACCATTACCCGTCGACCCCAGTCTTCTTGCAGCATCACCTCAGTGTTCTCCCGAAAAGGATTCGTCTCCAGCACCATTAGCCACGAACCGTATCAATGGGGGACCTCAATCTCCAACTAATTCCTCTCGCGTCGAGTCTCCAGCGAAGCGCAAAAAAGGGCGTCCACCAGGAGCTAAGAACCTGAAAACTCCTCCAGCAAGTCAAACCTCCGACGAGTCATCCATCAATGTCAACGATCCATCGCTCGGGTCTGATCTTACTGCTGCACTTACCGACCCGACGAACCTTGACCACGCCACTGCTCTCACCTCAGCGCTCGAGTCCGCATCTGACCCAGCCTCCCCTCCAGCAATCCAGCAAGACCTTCCCGTCAAGCCCCACCCCCCTATCCCGGACACGGAAACCATCTCCGACAGCGAATTTGCCGACGACCCTGAAGTCTCCAACTGCCTCCTCAGCCCCTCCGAGATCGCCATCAAAACCCGTATCTGGACGCACGAAAACCGAGACTACTTACGTGCTCAATCCGCCAAAATCCTCAAACAACAACTCGCGGAGGAGCACGGCACAGCGCGAGTCATTATCCGTCGGCGAAGACGTAGGAAACGAATAGGCGACATGAGCGCGTACCTTGACGAAGACGGGCAGGAGGGAATGCCTGTGGCGGGTAGTCCCGAAGAGGCCGTCATGAAAATGATGGGCAAGCGAGCGTTCAGTAAGAAGATCAATTACGGAAGCATTGCGAACACCTATGGGGGCAGCTCGACTAGTACGAGCAGGAGAGGGAGTGATGCGATATTGGCTGGCAGTCCTGGGAGTGGAGTCACAATGTCAGGAGCCTTGCAGGTTGCCAGTCCTAGGGGCAAGGACGGAGGCGTTGATGCTCCGGACGAGGTGGAGGTCGATGGGGAAGAAGGGGATCGTGCGGTTGGCGGGACTGCCAATCCGGACGAGCAGAAGGCGCTGGATAGTATTACAGGGGAGCTGGAAGAGGAAGGGATCAATGAAAGCAGTGACGATGCGGACGATGATGATCCTTATGGCAACGACGAGGGCGGCGTGGTTTATGATTCCGATTGATACCGCGGTCTTGGACGAGGATCATGTATATGTGGGAAAGCGCTGCATAGCGAGTTGGCACTATCTGCTACGCGATTTTGGTACAGTGGGCAAATAGATCATTGCATACGCATTCCGCCTGGTTTGTTTGAGACCGTGGGAGCCTTATTTGCTTCGAGTAGTCCCTTTGTCCTTCCTGGGAAGCTGGTCGTTACGGCCATATCTTCCCAATCTGCCCACTTGACAGCAAAGACCAGAAATCAATCCTTGTCGCTTTCACTCACGGTAAGAATCAACTTTCCTACGTCACAACTCATATCCGCCCAACTCACATCCCTCTTACCTTCTACCTACTTACCTAAACCACCCACAACATCCCCCAGCCCAAAACCAAGAGATGATCGCCTCTTAAAACTCCAGAGCAGATCCCACCCCCTTCCTCCCCGCTTCCACATCCTCATCCCCATCCCCATGCTCTCCCTCATCCTCATCCTCATTCTCCCCTCAACCCCCCCCCCCCCCCCCCCAAACCCCTTCGGCATTCAATACATCCGACACATGACAGAAACAAAGGATTGCTTCGAGCCGCGCGGATTTGCGTGAGGAAGGAGGGGGGGAATACGAGGATGGGGAATTGGGATCGGGAGTGGGAGTTTGGGAAGTGGCACGGGGAACTCACTTAGCGAGGAGTTGGGGTCCGTTCGTAAGGCTGATCCAAACAAATTGTGGGAGGAATTGGATTTGGATTTGGGAGTGCGAGGGGGATGTGGATGCGGTTCAGTTTGGAGAATTGATGGGGAGGGAGGGGGGGGGTTTAGGGATATATGTCTGTCTTTGGTAATGTTTTGGGTGTGAGCGGAAAAGGCTTGGCATGGATGGAAGGTTGGCTTCGTTACCTTACCTTCGTTTATACCCATTCTCCCTTTCCTTATCGTATTGGAAGCTCTTGGAGTCCAAGCGCGTCGCTCAATAGTCACTTGACAGAACGTCCGTAGCTGAGAGCATCCTCGCCGTCCTCCCACGAATCCCTCTGCCAACCCCGTGCCTCAAAAACCCATGCCTCATCCTACCTCCCTCGCAAAACCCCAGCAAAGCCCTCATTCTTTCAATCCGAGAAAGGCTGCCGCCGTACAAAGAGCAGATGACATTGTGCCTCGATGTAGCTTACCGCGTCGTTGGGAAAGATGACGCCGTGGAGGCTTCCAGGCCGGGCGGATCTCAAGCCTGGATGCGTGTCAGCGGCCAGGAATTCCGTGAAACGGAATGGTATCTTATAAGCGAGACTTACCTAATCATTTGATATCTTGACGTCTGAGCTCAAGGTCGATGAAACAAGAGGGCGGGACTTGCGACTTATCTGTTGATGGATTCATGGGTTGGGGATCGAGGTCTGCTTTCGGACGGGATTCGCATAGCAGAGAGTATCGGTTCAGAGTCGAGAAGTAGGAAGTGAGTGATGATGACGAGCATATCTGCCTTTCGGCCGACGCTGATGGTGGGGATGACAGGTTCAGGATATTGGGAGAGATGTTGCACTGTCAGAAGTCAGCGCAAGGAGGCGCCGGAGCGTCGACTAAGGGGGAGAAGGAGCGCTTTGACTTGGTGGACAATGTGTAAGGGCAAGGAGTTGGTCGGAGGACCAAATCGGAGATGCGAAATAGGTGGAGTGGGAAGCGAAGAGCCGGAAACTTTGGTGATCCTTTTAGGAAGGAGAGACAAGGGGAAGAGAAGTGGGAGGTCATGCGGCAGGTTTCGCCTTGTTTTTCTCTCTTGCAAGGCTGCGAACGATTCCTATGGATAGCTTTTGCTGGACAGGGTCACTGTGCCAAGGTAGTGAATAGACTGTTCGAGAGCGGACGGCGTTGTGGGTCAAACTGCTTTAAGGTAGTGGTGTGTCTGAGAATCCTGAGCTCCGTTAGGATCAAACTCACAATGCGATGCACGCTTGGTCTTTCATTGGCTCACAGCCCGATGAAGTAGATCAGATGGGGATACATACATACAGGAAGGATCTGCGAAAGGCGCATGCCTGCAGAGAAATCGGGCGCTTGCACCTAATCCTAAATGGAAGAATTATGTAAGTCGTACACGAAGAAGAGGATGCGAAAGGAAGACAGACAACCCACAGGAAGACTTCATTTCATGGATGGGGCGGATCGTGAAACCCTTTTGGGGCGGGGGATGGGGTGGGTGTCGACTGCTTTTACCCTCTTATAGAGACTTGCGGCTCCTGCAGGATTCCTTTCCCTCCACCAGATCCAACAGAATCCTGCCACTTTTACTGTTCCGCTTTGAAGCACTCTGCCGCCATCACCAGCGTCATGCGATATTTGCATAATCTATTTAATCTTTCGCGTCACTCATTTGCACTTTTCGTTTTTCCTCGCAGCTCCTCTCCCACTATATTGCGAGTCAGTAGAAGTCAATGCGCGCAACGGCTTCACGAAAGGAGTAAATCAAGATGCCCACCAAAACATCAACCAAAGAGGCCACCATAACGCATTCTTTCGACTCACCCATCCCGTCAGTCGAGCACGCATCGCAAGAATGGCAAAACACGCCTCTCAAAATCTCTGCCGAACCGTCAAACCAAGAGTCGCTCAGTCGTCCCATACGCTCCATCGACGTAACATACTCACTCGTCTACTCCGATATCGCAAACCCGGAGGCCAAAGAGGCTGAATCGACGTCTCAAATTCACATCGTTGGCGAACCGTTTGCCGAAGACGACGGCTACCATATCTGCATCGTGTACCTACACTTTCGAAGCTTCAGCTGCGAGCTCACATGCCTCTATCATCCATTCACTGGCAATTTCTCCGCATTTGAAGTAGAAGACCGGACCATGAGCGGAGAGACAGAGGACGAAGGGATCGCAGTGGAGGACATCCTCATCGTGGCGATGCAGAGAAGGAAGAAGGTAAACGATGAGTATGTGGGAGAGGAGGTCAAAGACGACAATGGAAATCCCTTTCTGTTTGCTTTTATGGACTTAGGGTATAGCGGGCGCTATCCTTTTGTAGGGAGGCTGTACGGGAAGATGGTCATGCCGGGGGAAGAGGTCGGAGAGATCAGTTTATCGGAAGAGGAGAAGGCGAGATTAAACATCGACGCAGATGAAGTTGATAGATGATCTGCAAAGTGACCGGGCGGCTTTCTTTGAGTGTGGAGTAAGTGTTATCAGAAGCAGGAGTTCGATTGTTGCAGGGCAGCATTAGCAGACAGCCCGTGGAAGGGATAGCTTGACAGCCGGTAATGATACCAAAAACACGACACAGCATTCAAATTTCTGTTCCTCGTTCTCCACCCAAAAACAACAGGACTTACACATCGTATAAGCAAGTTTAGGAGTAAATATGTCATTACAAATGTAGGAACCCTTATTAATCTGCCTCAGCATCTTACATAAGGTTAATAGCCGGCTACAGACGTTGGAGACATGAAACGTTAGGGATGTTGCTGGCTTGATTGAGTTCAAGAGCCGGTATCCGAATACTGCAAAGTCGGTCATGCTAATTCGGCTGTTAATCTGGGCGACACTGTGCCGTATGCATTATCGGGTCTCGCCGTCCAAGAGTTGACTGCCCATGACTCCGTAGAGGAGGTAGCGGATAATTTTTGGTGATGCCAACAGTATGAAATCATTTGTATGCTGTCGGAGAGACGTGTCGTTTTCCAGATATCACGTGATTTTACCCACTAGCGTGTTTTAATCGCGTCCGAGGGTCCTTCACTGTCTTATCCAGTCATCTTCTCACCGCACATTATGGCTTCCACTTGTGCAAACCCATTACTCCTTAAATGGATCGAAGAAATATATGACCTAGCCAAGGAGCGCAACACGAAGGGTGTTACAACGTACAAGAGAGCTTACGAGTCTATGAAAGCATGCCCACTAACTTTCAGCCACCCCTCAGAAGCGCAGCAACTCGACGGGATCGGCCCCAAAATCTGCGATCGACTGACTGAGAAGCTGAAGGAACACTGTGAGGCCAATGGGCTCCCGTCCCCAAAGAAGCCTCGGGGGAAGGGTTAGGGGGCCCTTGAGACACGGATTCGCAAGGCTCACGGCTAATTCCATGAGCAGCACGCAAGCGTCTCGGCGCCGAAGACCTTGTCGATCGTGAAGAACCTGCTGCATCGTATACGAAGAAACCTCGAAAAGCAAAGGCTTATGTCCCTTCCCTCCGTTCCGGTCCTTACGCTCTCATACTTGCGCTTTCCTCCATGCCCGAAGAGTCACTACAGAGTCTCAGCAAGAAAGAAGTTATCGAGCTAGCTCAGCCTCATTGCGAATCTTCATTCACTGTGCCAAGCGAATCCGGAAAGTTCTATACAGCATGGAATTCGATGACGACATTGGTGAATAAAGATCTAGTGCAAGAAAAGGGCAGGCCACTAAGAAAATATGCGTTGACCGAGGACGGTTGGGAAGTCGCCAGAAGAATCAAGGCTGTGCAGTCAGGAGAGATAGGAGGCAATGCTATCAATGGGTCCAAGAATCGGCAAGTCTCTGATGTCCTTGAAAAGCCTGGAGATAAATGTCGGACGGAAGAAGGAACTGATCGCTTCTTCGACCTCGAAGACGACTTTGAGGAGGTGGGACCGTTGAGACCGCTGCCAACATCTCCATTATCTAAAAATAACACCAGGCAGCCAGAACGGAAACCAAGCCCGTCCGGTCGAAGATTAGGAGGAACTCCAGATGACAAATATGGCACCTTTTCCAAATCGAAACCCCAGGAATCGCCACACGCTCCAAACAGAAGTTTCGTTGAGCTGTTGTCTAGTCCTGAGCCGGACGCTCCGGACATTCCCCGGCCTTCATCTACTTTGGATCAAGGCAGCAGATCATCAACATCAAGATCCCCCTCAAGACCTCTTCAGCAAACACAAACTCCGGCCCCGTCCACTACTCTCCAAGTCGAAGATAAGATACCCATACCACAAGCTCATTCATCAGATAATGCTTTCACCCTTCCCGCATTTGACCCCATACGCCTCGCCCCTGGGACCTTCACAGTCCACCTTGTCCTTGATATTCGCGAAGTCCGCACCAAAGACGACCGCGATTACATCTCCGAAGAGCTCACAAAGAAGGGTTGCAAGCCCCTGGTTAGACCATTAGAACTGGGGGACTTTTTCTGGGTAGCCAAGTGCCACGATCCAGATATCCTCTCCCACCATGGCGAAGAAGGCTCTGAGATATGTCTGGACTGGATTGTTGAACGGAAACGTCTGGATGACCTAGTCGGCTCGATCACAGATGGTAGATTTCAGGAACAGAAATTCCGTCTCCGCAAATCTGGAGTGAACAACGTGATATACCTCATCGAAGAGTTTAGTTTGAGTACGGAGAAAAGCACCAAGTTTCACGAAGCTATTCAATCCGCCATAGCATCTACACAGGTCGTCGATGGCTATTTTGTGAAAAGAACCTTGAAGCTCGATGAGACAATACGTTACCTGGCCCACATGACAAAGATTCTCAAATCGCAGTACGAATCGAAGCCCTTATACTTGATACCAACAAAGGTGCTGACACCGACAACGTACCTACCTCTTCTGTGTCACCTCCGGGCGCATCCCTCGCATGTCGACAAATCCTACCACATAACCTACCCTTCTTTCGCCTCCCTCTCGTCAAAATCCGATACCATGACGCTGCGGGACGTTTTCCTGAAAATGCTCATGTGCACGAGAGGTATCAGTGGTGACAAAGCGCTGGCAATACAGAAACATTGGGGCACTCCAAGGGCTTTAATCGAAGCTTTCGAGGGATGCACAACACAGAAAGAGCGGGACGCCATGATTGAGACTAGGCTAGGCGGTATGGTGGGGAGAGCGAAGATCAAAGGCGTTTTGGGGGCAAAAGTGGCAGGCATCTGGGGCGAAGATTAGGAGTTGCTGGTGCTTGATGAAATGCTGTTTGATCGTGTTGATGAGGCGCTTTCAGGGAAAGCGTTGACTCGGAGTGAAGCATATTTCCTGGGGGCCACAGCCCATTTCTGCATTCTCTTCTGCGCATCTATGATACCCACTAGCAAGATTGAGGCACAATTATTGATTGAAGCATACTGTGTGGGTAGCAAGCCTTCTTACTGGACTCCAATATATGTATAGGTACATTCATTTCAATCGAGTTGACATCCGTACTGCTTCGGAGTCGAGAGTTGGGGGGCTAATACACTGCCTCACTGCACGCTTGCCATTTCTCTGAGCATACCTGCGAGTCACATTGATAGGGGGTTATCCCGCTGTGAGAGTCTCAAAAACTATTATATCACTTCCATCTATCTCAATACTAGCAATGAAATCTTGCAAAGCCAAACGAATCCGTTCATCTTCTGCTCTCTGGACGGTGTTGTACTATCTGCTCTGTAGCCTCTACACCGTGGAGTCAACGCCCGTCAATCGATCCAGGTTCCGTTGTGATTCAGACTGATTCCCTACGAGCCATTGGTCTGCTCGGAATCTCGAACGCAGGTGGGGCATCTATGGAGACATGCTTTGCAGGGTCTTTGAAGCTTTTGAGGCTGGCAAAAGCTGGCGATACGGTAAGTGGGACTTTACTCAATACCTGATGGTCATGAGATCCATATGGGGACTTTGGGTGCGCAGGTTTGATTGCCTTTTAAAGTGGAGTGCCCCCCGCAGGCAAAAATGTCAGCCTTGCGATAGGGCTGCGAGCTTCTTCAAGAAATACTAGGATTACCTGAACATGTAGGTAGTATACATTTTTTGGAAGAATCACTTTTGTCGCCATACAATACTACCCTTGACTTGTGCTCGACTGCAGTTTTTGATGTTGAGGAAGCAGCAGGCCAATTGAGAAAGGCCCACCCCAGTTTCTTTGCCGTATGGTGGCATGATCTGGATCATGCCTATCCACAGTTCTTTTGGAGAGTGTGGGACTCCCATGGAGCTTACAGCAAGTCTTTCCCACGATGGTGCATTATATGAGCAAGTTACTGCGACTTTTATCGCGTATGACGATAGGGGTCGCGCCTTCTCATTCCTCAGATGCGTGGTTTGTGCGTGATTCCGCCACAAGAACGTCATCTTAGATATCTGTCTCTTTCGTCTTAGAAATCAATCTTTACTTACAAAAGACACACTCTTTCATCTTTCATTCTTATTCTTACTGAACTTTTTCGCACTGGCATCTCCTTATTGCTGGAAAAGTGTGCATCTGACGCTTAAAAATTTATATTTGCGGTGGCTCGGACTCTCCAAACAAACGTTTCGCGTTTTGCGGTAGTAGTCATGCATAGCAGCAGTGCTGTTGCGTGGAGTACCACCATCCTCGTCAAGAATATCCATTGCACTTCTTGCGTCTCATACGTCCAGAGAATTTTAGGTCGCTTTGGAAATGCCGTTCACCAATTTGACATCGATATCCTTTCTCATGAAGTCCAGATTCTCCATGAGAGGACCTTGTCTGCGTCGGAAATTTGTCGAGCGCTATCTGATGCCGCGTTCGAGGTCTACAGTGCGGTCACCCTGGATGAAAATGAACGCAAAGTCCAGGAGCTTGGAGCCGAAGACAGCGGAGACGGATGGCTTGAAGCCGCTGCAGGATTCTGGAGACCATCTCTGAACCTGGCCAGAGGCCATGAAGACATTCAGCTCTCGGACCGAAGTCGACGGAGCAGCCACCTGATGAATTGTGTCGCTTGCCAGAAAGAAGCCAATCGACGCGGGGGTATGTCCGCGGGTTCAACCACTACTTCTCTGGGTAGTCGCCCGGAAGGGGATTTGGCTTTAGCAAAGCATGGTTATCTCAATGCAAGTAACCTCGAAGAGGGCCAATCCACTCCCAGTTCCTCTCCAAGCAACAGTCCATATTCAGGACCCACGCCTCAGCATCCTAGCTCCATTGAGCGGTTCGAGGCCATCCTCAGTATTGGTGGGATGACCTGTGCCTCTTGTACAAACGCCATTGACCATGGTCTATCTTCCAGTGAACTACCATTTGTCGAGTCGGTCAATGTGACATTGATGACGAACAGTGCACGGGTGGTTTTTCGAGGGGAAGACAATTTGCAGAAGATTGTCGAAACCGTAGAGGACCTTGGTTACGACGCTGCCGTAGAGCGCTGCGACGTGATCAATGCTCAACCAAAAGAGGGAAAAAGTATAACCAAAGAAAGCCAGCGGACAGTGATGCTAAAGGTAGACGGCATGTTCTGCAAACACTGCCCGTCCCGGATCCTTGAAGCGATCAAGACCGATTATTTGGGGGCGGTCACCATCGACAAACCGCCAACATTGAAAGACCCGGTCATGAGAGTCAACTATCTACCTTCTCCGCCGAATATCACTATCAGACAGATCATCACTACGGTCAAACGCCTCGACGAGTCATTCAACCCCAAAATTTACACCCCGCCGTCAATAGAACAAAGATCCCAAGCCATGCAAAGGCACGAGCAGTATCGACTTCTAATCCGTCTCCTTTTCAGCCTTGTGGTAGCCATCCCTACTCTGTTGATAGGAGTGGTGTGGATGAGCCTAGTACCAGCGTCCAACAGTGTCAGGCAGTACTTTGAGGGTGCAGAATGGGCTGGGGCTGTTACCCGAGCGGATTGGGCTATGTTCATCCTGGCAACACCAATATATTTCCTTGCAGCTGATGTTTTCCACGTACGCGCGATCAAGGTAATCACATTTCCGAATGTCTACTTTAAGTCCATGGTCTTGAAGCTGAGTTGCAAAGTATGCTAATTCGAGACCTTTGTTAGGAGATACGTGCTCTGTGGCGGAAAGGAAGCAGAGTGCCCGTTTATCAGAGATTCTACCGCTTCGGAAGTATGAATCTGCTCGTCTCTGCAGGCACGTCAATAGCATATTTTGCTTCCATCGCGGTACTAGGGATCAATGCCACAACCAAATCCAAATCTTCTGGTTCGAACTCAGCATACTTTGACTCGGTCGTCTTCCTGACATTCTTCATTCTTACTGGACGATACTTAGAAGCTTACAGTAAGGCTAAAACGGGTAACGCTGTTGGACTGCTTGGAGATCTTCGACCACAAGAGGCAGTGCTTTGCGTATCTTCACAGGAATCGATGCCTGTTGAAGCTGTCTCGGGAGACAGTAATGAAAAGCAGAGAGGGGCTGCATCACCTACGAATGTTGAACGTATTGACGCGAACCTTCTCGAAGTTGGAGACGTTGTAATGGTCCCACATGGTTCTTCACCGCCAGCAGACGGAATCATCTTGGATGGCTCTACTAGCTTCAATGAGAGCTCTCTGACTGGCGAAGCTCGAGCTGTAGCAAAGTGCAATGGTGACAGTGTCTTTGCTGGAGCTATCAACATGGGAGAAGCCATCAAAATCAGAATTACTGACGTCGGTGGCAGCTCTATGCTCGACCAAATAGTGGCTGTTGTCCGCGAAGGTCAGACTAAGCGTGCTCCCGTCGAAAGAGTCGTCGATATTGTGACTGGCTACTTCGTGCCAGTCATCACAGCATTGGCGATTATTACATTCGTCGTTTGGTTCTCCCTTGGTGAGTCAGGGAGCTTGTCCCACAGCTACCTCGGTGATCAGCAAGGAGGATGGGCCTTCTGGAGTCTTGAATTTGCGATTGCAGTTTTCGTTGTTGCATGTCCCTGTGGCATTGGCCTTGCAGCTCCGACGGCACTTTTTGTGGGAAGTGGTCTGGCAGCAAGCCACGGCATACTTGTCCGTGGAGGGGGTGAGGCCTTTCAAGAGGCAAGCAATATCGATGCAGTAGTCTTTGACAAGACTGGCACGCTTACAGAAGGTGGGGATCTAAGGGTCACTGATCATGAGATGTTCTCCACGGACCGAGAAGCCTGCATTTCTTGGGCGATTACAAAGGCTTTGGAAGAGACAAGCTCTCATCCACTAGCTCGAGCTATTCTTGCATTTGCCTCCTCGCAGACTTCCCAGACGATCCGCACATTCAATGGAATTAGCGAAGAGCCAGGTCGAGGCATGCGTGGCACGTTCTCGAGCTCCGGCATGTCAGAGGGCTTGGACTCGGAAGTCTACGAAGCAGCTCTCGGCTCAGAAACCCTCATATCCTCCCTCATCCCTGACCTGCAAAAATCCGACTATTTCACTAGCGCCACCCTCTCCCGTTGGAAATCCGAATCCAAATCCGTCGCCCTTCTCGCCTTGCGCAGAGTTATTGGCCCCGCCAGTACCATTGACACTAACATCTCCGCCCAAGACTCTATCCCATGGACCGTAGCAGCCATTTTTGCCATCTCTGATCCGATTCGTCCCTCCGCTATACCCACAATCACCGCGCTCCAATCAAAGCGCATACCTGTCTACATGCTCACGGGCGATAATCCAACCACCGCTTCCGCAGTGGGGAGCACACTTTCCATACCCCAAGATCATGTCTTTGCCGGTGTGTTGCCGACAGAGAAAGCGAGTAAGATCCGCTGGCTGCAGGAACATGGACCCCGCCGCTCAAAGACTTCCAGCTGGTTTCCGAAATTCCACCCAAAGAAAGGGGCAGATGAAAAAGAAAAGGAAAAGGAGAGGGCGATAGTAGCCTTCATCGGCGACGGCATCAATGATGCACCCGCCCTCACCACCGCCGACGTCTCCATCTCTTTATCCTCTGCCTCGGACATTGCCATGCACAGTTCCTCCTTCATCCTCCTCTCCTCTTCCTTGGATTCCGTCATCACACTCTTCGACCTCTCGTCCCGAGTCTTTAAACGGGTCAAGATCAACTTTTGCTGGGCTGTCGTTTACAACATCATTCTCCTCCCTATTGCGGCAGGTGTGCTGTTCAAGGTTAAAAAAGAGGGTTGGCGATTGGGGCCCGTTTGGGGCAGTGCGGCTATGGCGCTGAGTTCGCTGTGCGTGGTGGGGAGCAGTTTGGCGCTTAAGTGGGAGGGGGGGTGGTTGGATGGGTTTAGGGGGAGGGGGAGGGGGAGGAAGGCGGTTGGTTGGGGGGAGTAGTTGGTTGGTTGGAGGAAAAGGGAGAAGATGATGTGGTGGGGGTGGGTTGTGGGCTGGGCGTTTTTGTATAGCTGGAATGGGGCGCTGCTCCTCTTGTCACTTGCAGAGGAAAAGTTGACACATGCTGGCTTGGACAGTGAAGAGAAATTTTGTAGCGAGATTGTAAAAAGGCTTGTTCCGTTCCGTTCCATTGGGCTGCGGTGCGGTACGGTACGGTGACATGACTGGTCCTGTATCCAACCATCAAATAGTCCCAGTATCGTTGTATATATTCAATGTTGGAAAGAGTGAGATGATAATTCAACCCTACCCCCTTCTTCCCCCCCCCCCTTCCCCCCCCCGGGCCTCCTGTTGCCGCTACAGCCACAGCCACAGCTACAGCTACAGTTACCGCTCCCTTCCCTTCCCTTCCCTTTCTTTCAAGGCAATGGTGTATGGTAGAACTAAGCTTTGGTTTGGAAGATTTGCGGGATTGCGGGATTGTGAGGTACGCGAGGTAACGAAGGTGGAGGGATGTGTTAGATGGTATGGTATGAAGGTAGAAGAATGTGGTGGTGGATGGTTGATATTGGTTGTGGTGGTGGGAGGGAAGAAGGGGGGGGGAGACGGTTTGGGCATTATAGGGGTTGAGGTGAGGTGTGAGATGTACGGATGTAGGAATGGTACTTGTTGGGTGGCGGGAGGGGAGGGGGTTTTGGCATGAAATGGGTTGAGGTGTGAGATAGAGTGATGTTGGATTGGTGCTTGTTGCGTCGTGAGGGAGAGGAGAAGGGGAAGGGGAAAGGGCGAAGTGGGAGGGAAGTGGGAAAGGGAGGGGAGATTCGGTGGTATTGGCGGCTGGATTATGAGTCGAGTGGAAAATTGGTCGTCGTGGGTAGGGAGGGGCCTGGGGATTGTGGGATAGAGGATAGAGGGGGGTTACTTGAGGGAGGGAGAGAGTATGTGTATGTGCTTTGGTTGTGATTCAAATATCTATCAATATGGTTTCCCCGGACGAAACCGGGTTTCGTGTCATCAGTCTCATCTCGTAGCTAGTTCCAAGTAAAGTAGACGACGGATTGCATTACCACCCAAATTTCTCAACTTCCACACTGACATCTCGCCCATCTCGTAGCATAGAAGAGCAGACGTTCCTGACCGCACGATTCATTCCATCGGGACCAGAAGCCACCACGCCGATCTTGCTTCGGCTAGAGGGCAGACCATCGATCCAATCTCCAATGATGCTTGCAATGTCAGGGTGGCCATGGTCCGAGGTTGGCGGAGGCGTCATTAACGTCACGCCTTTCGTGCGCAATTCTCCGAGCCTCTGTTCGCCAAGCCAGGAAAGGTGGGATCGTTCCCGAATGATCCAGACAAACAGGATGTTCTTCCTTCTGGCTGGGCTGATCGAATGCTCCAGGTCCCGCACTGCAATGCTATCAATCAACGACCACACCAAGGGCCACGCGACCGCGATACCGCTGCCACCAGCCACGATGACGGCGTAGTCGGAGTCTTGAAGCATTTCCACGGCTGACTGGGAGCCATAAGGGCCGTCTAATCTAACAGTGACCGTATCATGGCATTTGGCATAGCGTAGTAGATCTCCGGAGAAGCCATCTTGAGCCCTGACGATGAGCTCCAGGTTCGCCTCTTCTCCATCGTTGTTTGGGGCCTTGGAGGAGACGGTGAATGGATGTGCTTGGATGATGTGTTTGCAGGCAATTGACGGCACGGTCAAGAAGACGTGCTCGGTGGCTCTCCAGCCAGCCGTGATACCTGCGCCTAACACTGACTTTGCCCGCTTGTGTTTTATCCGGGTGGGTATTGATGCACAAAGGACAACAGTCCCCATATCCTTTTGCGCCTGCAGTGAAGCGCGTACTGTCGTCGGTTTGACAGAGATACGATACACAAGCCTGTCGATCAAAAAAATGGCCAGCGCCAAGCCAACATACCATCTACTGCGGCGATGGTGGAACCACACCAACACCAGAGCAGCAACTTGGAGCACGACATGTATACCCAAGAACAGCTCATACCATCGTTGACGAAAGCTGCCCAAAGACGTGAAGTATAGCATCTCGTAAGCCACAAACACTCCGATTCCCAGCAAAATCATCTTGATAAGTAAAAACTTGATGAGAGGGATGCCCGCGGGTTGCAGGACGGTATACCATACGCCAATCATCCCCGCAGAGTGTAGGAGAGCTAGTAGGCACATGACCTCACCTAACCGGCGGTGGAAGATATTGAGGGATTCGTAGGAGTAGCCCGTAAGAAGTTTGATAGGTTGATTCTTTGCAGCGAAGAGGTAGAGGAGGGGCAGATTGGCGACGAAGACTAGAGACGTCCGATCCGCAA
Source organism: Xanthoparmelia taractica (assembly GCA_033085395.1). NCBI lineage: Eukaryota > Fungi > Ascomycota > Lecanoromycetes > Lecanorales > Parmeliaceae > Xanthoparmelia > Xanthoparmelia taractica. Next base: position 153,956 of record JANQBS010000068.1, on the reverse strand, counting down.
ATACAAAAAGCATCGAGATCGATAGTGATGTCTTAAAGAAGGTGTAGAATACCTGAAGACCAATGAAGGCGAGGACCACCAGGGTAGTGCCATTCGAGGGCAAAGTCTTGTTGATGATGGGGATTGGACGAGGCTGGTAGATAAGCCACGCTCTGATTTTGCTAGACAAAGTCCATCTTAAAGGAGGTGCTTTCGCATCTGACGCTTTAGGCAGTAGTAGGCTCTGCTCGTCCAAGGTCTGTTCCAAGTCCTGGTACTTGGGGTGGAAATCTTCTTGAAGCGTGCTGCTCGACGAACTCCCCCTACTGATGCTCTCGATAACAACGATTCCTTTGCCTTCCCCTATCTTCCCATTCCTACTCGTACCGCCCGGATATCTGCCCTTGATTGGACTCCTCCGTCTCCGCCAAGATCGGAGTCTAGATGCCCAATGTATGGCTGTGAACATCAACAACAGTCCAACAAGTACCAGCTGATAGCTCAAGATGAACTTTTGAGAGAAGTGTATCCCATCTATTAATTTCTTGGACCGGTTGTCGCCCCCCGACGCGAAGCCATCCTTATCAGTCGAATGCAATGTGCTTGCGGAGGGAAGCACAGAGGGTACCCGCAATGCGGACCTCAGAAGGCTCTGGATCTCGGATGGCAAAGTCATGAAGTCCATACCCCAAGACTATTGACTCTTCCACGTGTGTTGGCCGGGACTGAGATGATTGATAGATCGTTTGAATTGGTGACGCTATCACGTCGTTTGCTACCCACTGTTCGAATCAGGGCTAGCGTTAGGGCTGTCACACACTGTCTGCTAGTACCTTCATAACCTCCGCCAGCGGCCGTCCAACCCCAACTCACAGACCCAGTATTCCACCTTAGCAAACCAAATGTCGCGCTCGCAAAGTATCCAAGATCAATGATTGGCTGAGGGATCCTACATTTCTTCCCCTCGCTGAGTCAGAGAAACCATACCATTCCCTTGTCTCCGAGCACTGTCGAGCTCGCACGGGAAAAAATTGTGTATAAATCTGACTGAGATCTATCTATCTGGATTGGAATCTCAAACAGATTGTGTTCAATGGATTACTCGAGATCCTCAAGCATGCATAGCAGCGGCTAAGATTGTGAGTTGGGTCGGGGGGGGGGGTGTTTTATACCGACCGGTTTCGCTCAGAGACTCTGAGGCTTTATTGGGCGTCTGTGCTAAATCAGAGCTGCCACATTTGCGGATATTCGAAACGCATGTGAGCGCCAACCCTGTGATCATCCTACGATGGCGGACGCATTCCAGATGGAGAGACGCCTCCGCTCAAAGGGTGGTTTGGGAATTGGAAGACGATGATTGGCTGCGGCGGGGCACGCTCAGAGTTGGGACGCGGTATACATGGTGATAGTGTGCAAAAAGCGGAATGGTGGTGCTACATTGGTAGAGAGCGCGCGAAGGATATAGTGGGACATCGTTTTTACCGAGGATTGGGATATGGGTGGGCGAACATGCGGAGCTAGGATGAGGAGGATGGGCAGAGGTATGGGCCAATGGCATGAGGCACAACGAGTGATATCGTGAGCTTCCTGCTGGAGCAGAAAATTGGTGGATTAGATGAAAGTGGAAAAGAGAAGGCGGGGGCAAGTGGTGAACTGTAGGAGATATCTGATACATAACAGGCAAGGGTCGTTGAAAACCTCATGCTTTGCTTTATGTTCTCGCATCTATGACCAATATATACGTGGCAGGACCTGAACCGACGCTATGCAACCAATGCCTGCTATACAAAAATCTATTTCGTGATTCTTCCTTTCACCTAACAGCTTCGTTATCCTCCTCTAATGCGTTTCCATTGGCTGTACCGTCGCTCTCAGTGCTTTTAGGCTGGTCTTCCTGGTCCCAGTACACTAAATTACACGAATCAGCCAGCATTCTCCACCGCTAGCAGCGGCCCGATCGAAAAGGGTAAATAGAACGTACCATGCGGCCTGACGAACCAACTCAAACCGAAAGCAACACCAAAGGTAGCTGCCAAACATACAAATACGGTTTGTGTATACTTCCCCACGGTCTGCGCATAGATAAGGTTGAATATCGTTGGCGCCACAACACGTGCTGAAGCATGCAGCAACCCCATCGCCCCGAGAACCTGTCCGGTCCGGTCCGGCGGGACATGTTTGGTCAATGAAGACTGCAATGTTGGTGATCCCATACCGCCTACCGACGCAATTGCACCAAAGAGAATGAAGAGGTTTCCAGTTCTGGCTGTACTATAGCCAATATAGCCGAGAAGATCGAAGAAGATAGCTGTGCGTATGATACCAAGATCAATGTTATCACAGCCGGAATGTCTTTGCACAGAACTGCTCCGCGGGCCACGCAGGACGCGAGAGGCCACAGGCAAGATCACGAGGAGTGTGAAGACCCGACAGATGTTGACGACAGAGACGTACGCACTACTTTCGAAGGTGCCCCACCCAAACATATAATTCACGTAAATGATCACAACCGTCATAGAGCTCATTGCTATGCCAAACATTGTCGTATCGACAGCGGCTAGAAGGGCCAGATTCCGGCGTACGGCGGGATTAGTACCTTCACCTGTAGGCCAGAGGATAGCGAGAGGTTTTAACAGCTCCGTGCCGGTGAAAAGCTCGATCACGTACGACAGCCTTTTCTGAAACGTCTGCTGTTCGCCGGCACCAACAAATTCACTTTTCTCGCGAGCGCGGATTTGGCGCTCCTTGGAAAGGGATTCCGGAACGATGAAGAGAAGGAAAAGGAGGAACGCGCCGTGCGCCCCGACGGCAACGTAGAAAACAGACAGAAGCTGGCCGGTCGCTTTGACGATGTAGCCGGCAAAAATTGGGCCTATGGCTATGCCGGAGAAAAGAGAGCCTTGGAAGTACCCAAACCCGACATTGCGCTTGTCTGGCGATGTACAATCGCTAGCATAGGCGAAGCTCAATGCCATCGCTGCAATAAAGGAGCCTCCGAGCCCGTCGAAGGCGTAACCAAGGAGGAGCCAATTGACGGAGAGGGTGTCTGGGCATCTCGCTACGACGACTATAACAGTTTCGCAGAGTAGTGTGCCGAGAACGGTGACTCCGAGCATCGATTTCCTCCCGTAGCGATCTGAGAGCGCTCCCATTTTGGGGCTGACAATGGCTGCCAGCAGACCTGAAATAAGGTTGCAGTAGAGAGTGAATTTTGAGACTAGCGACTGAACTTCTGGTATGCGGCACTGCGGGTTGTCGTCACCCAGTATGACGGGCATCATAGCGAAGCTTGGGTCACGGAGTGACCTCTCGGAAAAGTATTCTTTGCATACAAGAGAGACGATGAGATTAATCCTTGGGACGAGTGTGCCGCCGAATGCTAAGGTAAAGATAAAGTAAGGGGGAAGGAGCCAGAACATCTGATAATTTTAGTCTCAACTTGTTTCATGCTTGGATTAGGGATTTCTTACAGATGGTTTCTTCCACCAAGGACGCCCCTCAAAATCCCCTTGGCCATCCCACTTCGGTGGTTCCCTTGGTTCGCTGGCGCCATGTTCGAATGCCTCTCCGCCTCCATCTGCACGAATGGACGGAAGCAGGGGCGTTTCTTCATGACCGATATCGCTGTCTGCTTCCAAGTCTCCCAAGGCCGCTTTGACTGTATCGTGCCCTTTCTGCGTAGATCGATGTGAAGAGCGCAAGTGGATATGCTCACGACGGTCAAGTTCCGCATCCGCCTGGAAGGCTTCCTCATTCTCCATCTCTAAGACTGTACGCGGCAGTCGAGAGACTGCCGCCTGCTACTCAGCGCGCCGAGAAATGGGTCGTGGCTTCGGAGATTCTTGTGAGGGCGGTCTTTGTCACGAGGGAGGAATGACTGAGGTGGTGGAGATTGGCTTAATCATCCTGTATCGAGGGTATCTGCATGGATTTTGTTGCAATGAATTAAAGAAGATGATATATGGCAAGACATTCCAGATCCTGCCGGTTGGTAGCTCGGCTCAATCTTAGTAACGCGCGGGAAACAATAAAATGGAGAACGTCACCGTCACATTCGGCTTTCGGGGCAAACTGATTGTAAATCATCCGAACTTTTGCTCGCATGAAGCCATTTTCACAGGACATATCCCGTTCGGGTACAACAACCCGCAGAAAGGAAAATCCTTGGAAATTAAGCAACAACATAATTCATACGGTAGTCGACCTATTTGGACGTATAGGCTGGAGATGAATTACTCATGTATCGCTCCGTCAAACCTAGCCTCATAATAACGTCCGATGAGGTATTGATGATCGATATTAGCCAGTATAAAGCTTGCTTTGCATGCTTTGCAGAGCAGAGGCCGTCTCATCACTCTTCGTATTGATTCGGAACAAGTGTGTAATATCAATTGTACGTGCTTGGCCTGAATTATGGTCTATGTATGCGTTGAATGTCCCATTGGAAACTGCATTACCAGAATATCTGTTTGCTCCATATCCTACACAGTAATTGTTCAGTGTGAAACAACTTCTGAGGTCTTCCAAAGCAATGCGATTCAAACGTTGAAGACCACCCCAGCTCCCACCATCAATGCTGCCATCCCCGCCGCCGCCGTCTTCATCGGCGCCGCAGCTCCCGTGTAGGCGACTGGCGTTCCGGTAGGACCACCGTTTGTACCGTTGTAGCCCACCACACCTCCCGTGCCCGTTGCTTTGGCATAGCCCGAAGAAGGAATGAAGCCACCCGAGGCCCCAATAGCATTAGAGCCAACCTCCAAGTCCTTGTCTATGATGCTCAGAGCCTCGTTGACTATGGAACCAATGTCGCTTTGAAGAGGTGCTGGGATATCGGTGACCCAAGAAGGTAGTGCAGTAGCGGTAACAATGTTTTCGATGAAGCTGGCAGGATTGGACTCGAACGCTTGTTGTACGCTTGTGGGGACGGCGGTCATTAGGACGGATATAGCAGAAGCTACCTCAGACTCCTTGACTAGCTGTTCAAGATAACCCTCGACATCGCCCACCGCCTTTATGGGTTTTGCGACGAGTGTCTCAAGAGACTCCAACACAGGCGTTTGGATGGCAGACACCCAGGCTGGAACTTTGCCACTGGCACCAATCTGATTGATCAGTGCTTCAGGGTCTTGCTCGCTTTCTTGGATCACGCTGCTTGGAACTGCGGTTATAAGAGCGGCTACGTCGGCTTGGAAAGTTGGGTTCGCTTCGAGAATAGTGACAAAGCCCTCAATTTCACCTAGGACTTTGGATTCCTATAAAATTTGACGTCAGCGAGGCTATTGGACGAGCTTGGGAAGAGGATAGTACCTTGGTGGTGTCGATGTTCAAGTCGTGGGACTGGGTAAAGGCAATAGCAGAGAAGAGAGCGACACTGATGACAAGCTTGACCTGCATCTCTGAAGTGGGATAGCGAACGTGGAGAGATGTGTGTATAGGCAAAATGCAGTGTTCACGAGCAGACCTTTCTATATGTACAACAGTAAGGTGCGACCTAAGAGAATCCAACACGGAAACTGGCCTCTACAAACAATCCCACGGCTGAGCAATTATTTTCATTTTGCCTGCCTCCTACAATGATGTCGACAATAGTCACGTCCTACCTGAGTTTTGCCTGCGAAAGTATGTTCTTAGTTCAGTGTAGGGGGGAAGGGCGAGGTGAAACGCTTGCGGCCCGTCAAGGTACGGTAATAGGTAGCTGCCATTTCTCCGCTATCAGGACGATCGTGGCAAGTCGCAAATGGGTCTCGGACATGGACATTAGGGCAACCGCATTGAAGAATGCCTTGCAGGAAGGAGGATCAAGGCGGCTGACTACGGGTAATGGTAAATTTTCTCCAAATTGGAAGCAGAAACCTATCTCATGAACGAACATCAGGACGAGGAGGTGCTAACGAACGGCCCCAAGAGTACCCATATGATCCATCAAAAGGAGCCATATTTCACCCAAATTGAGACCGTCCGAGGTGTACCTAGAAATCTTCTCACGTTAGCTAGCGTGCCCTGTGGTATATAATTAATACGACAAGGTCTAGGGATATGGCTGGAGGGCCAATGAATGTGAACATGAAAACTTGAATCTTTTCCGACAGCATGCACCGTGTTTGAAGGGTAAGGTATGAAGCTGAATTGCATACGGACTGCCATTAATACTCCACGCTACGTGCTCTTACAGTGACCGTTCGAGTCCAGAAACAGACACACACATACGTACCAGCAGTCCTGACCGTCCACCGAGTGAGGAGGCACAGTACTCGATATCGACCTTAAACCTCAACGGACCTCAGGAATCCACCTGTCCGCTACAGGAGCAAGCACAGGTCAAGGCCACGGATTTGCTGATTCTCCTCCAAGGTGGTTAATATTACCGGCATCAGCTTTCGACCTCCTGTCCGTCGGTAACCCATTGCTGAGGCCAGGATCCACCAAGTCTGCAAAGTATACCCCGTACATGATCCTCTCAATCAGTCCTCTTGTCCAACGCCACGATCAAGCCATTGGATTGTTTACTGGGCAGCGGAATAAACACATCACGGACCAAGTCAACATCCCTTGCCCTCACACAGTCAACCAGTCTCATCTCCCTCCCGAACCTGCGAAACACGTTCGCCAATGTCGTCAAAATCTCCGCCTTGCCCAGTTCCATCCCCATGCATGATCGACTACCCTTTCCGAAAGCCACTAAATACTTCTGCAGACGCCTACCATTGGTCTCTAAGGGCAGCCAGCGATCAGGATCGAACTCGCACGGATCGGAAAATATAGTTGGATTGTCATGCACATGCACAATGGTCATTGATATGGGGGTGCCCGGTGGTATCGTCCATTCTTTGTACTGCAGGCAGCGATCGGGAAAGATCCGCTGCAATCGTTGGCTGACACCGTAAGACAGCCTCAGCGTCTCATAGAGGATTGCCATCAGATAGTCCATCTGTTCCAATCCTCTCAGGTTCGGTGGGTTTTGAGGATCCGGTATCTCCCTCTCGAGCACCGTCATGATCCTCTCAAATATGGTAGTATTGGCAAGGATATGGTAAGTAGCAAACTTGAGCGCATAGCTTGACGTAAGAGTCCCAGCCTGCACAGCATCAAACATCTCGCCCCTAATCCTCTCTGGAGCCTTTTCAGCATCCGGCAGATCCGACTCCAAGAATGCCTCAATCATCGAAGGCCGTCTTGTCATCTCCCCCTTCGCCTTAGTCCCTACCGTCTTTCTCTGCTCCGCTACCTCAATGCATTGCTTCAGCAAGACTTGCTGCTCACTGACCACAAGATAGATCTCTGGACTCATCCACTTCGTCAGCCACAACGGGATCACATTCAGCACCGGAAACAACCACCCAAAATGCTTAAAGAGGTGGCTCATCTCCGTCAGTGCCATCATCGCATCATACTGTCCCGACGGAAGCTCTGGCCCGTCAAGGAGCCCATATCACTTGGGAAACCCGTACTCGCTAATCACATCCGCCGTCAAACAAGCGTACGCATGCGTCATCACCACCGTCTTGCCCGCTGCTCGATGCTCCGCTAGCCTGTCGCACAGCTTGTCGACGCAATTCTGTATGAGCAAAGGCTGCAGGCGCGCGACGGCGGACTTGGAGAAGAAGGGGTTCCAGGGCTCGCGCCGCATGCGGTGCTTGTCGTGGTCCAGGGTGTCGAAACTCGAATGGTCGTGCTGCCCGAACATCCTCATGGACCAATACCACTTGTTGCTCTTGCCCTTGTGCGCACCCACGTACACCTCGTCGTAAAAGTCCGGGTCGTTGATGTGTATCTCGTACGGATTTATCCTCACAATTGGACCTTTTTCCCTATCCCATCAGCACACGCACAGTCACTGGCCCCTTTGCCCCTCCCCCCCTTCTTTCCCCCCATTTCTCTTCCACCGCTCACCCAAGTTCTGTACTACGCAGAGCACTCACCATATCTCTCATGGTACTCCCTTATCTTCCACGTGTACCTGCCCCCACACACGACATCGTACCAGAACTCGTTCCAGAACGTCAACGCCGCGAGGCGCGGACCCGGGAACTTTGCGATGGGGGAGAAGTAGAGGCGGTACAGGGCGCCGTATATTGCATAGAGCGATACGCAAGCAAGGACAAGTGTGATGAGAGGGGTGGATGTGAGGGTGGAGAAAATCAGGGGGGAGGGCATTGTGGGTGCTGGGTTCGATAGAGAACTGTCTTCTCTTTGTGTCTTTTTCCTCTCCTCTTTGCGCCTTGAAAAAAAGGACGGATGGCGCCGAAAGGAGGGGAAGTTTAGGCGGTATGTAGGTGGTACGGAATCGTTAACCAATGAATTGAGGTTCACATGCCCAATCGAGCATCTGCAGATCGCCAGCATCACTGTCCCTGCGAACCAATCAAGTCATCCTCCACCACCCCCACCCCCGCCTACTACCATACCCCCCCAAGCATCCAACAACATATCCTCAAACGAACGCGTACCCTCAAATTCTCAAACCCCAACCTCACCCTCCCTCCGCACCTTCCTCCTCGCAGTTCCCAACCCGTCAACCCCATTCTCCTGATCCCTACCCAGCCACGGCTTCAGCGCCTCCCCCAGTACGCTCTTGCCCACAAAGTAAATGATCAGCCCGCCAATGATGCACACAAACGCAATCGGGTACATCCAGTGGATATGCTCATGGAAAACCTTGACCCCAATGACGACGCCCCAGAAATTGCCCGTGAGCAGCGAAATGTTGAAGAAGGCGGCGGACGCGAGCCGGAACATGAGCGGGGCGCCCGTGTAGAAGATGAGCAGGCAGAGCGTATAGCCCGTCATGTAGCCGCCGACTTTGCCATTGTTCCACGTCGACTGCTTGTAGCTGGGCCGGTCGAAGATGCCGCTCATGGCGCCGTCGATAAACATGCCCCAGAAGCCCAGCTGGCCCACGACTTCGTACAGCGGTCTCTTGCTCACCAAGAATTCCTCCGTCACGTTGCTCATGCCGTAGAACGTGGCGCCCAGCAAGGCGAAGAGGTCGCCCTTGAGCTGGTTGCCGCCGGTGACGCCGGTGAAGCCGGAACCTTGCGTGATGTGGTCCGAGCCGAAGAGGATGCCGACGCCACCGATGCAGATGAGGATGCCGATGATTTGGGTGGGATGGTAACGGACGTGGAGGAAAACGAACGAGATGAGGACGACCATTACGATGGCCCAGAAATTGATGAGTTGCGCTAGACGGAACAAGAGTAAGTATTGCTTTCTGCAAAGCCAATGATTCGAGTCGACGGACAGATCGAGGGAGTTGAAAATCGCTTATGCTGTGAAAACGGATCTTGGGGCCCAATTTCCAATGCTATATGAAAAGGGAGAAGAATGCTGGAGTGACCTACCACTTAAGATTGTTCTATACTCATATCAGCTTGTCCGCTCATAGAGAACATATCCTTGTTTTATAACTCACGTGTACCGGTAAGCAAGCACAAAAAAGTAATTCCCTTCGACGTCCAGGAATGCCAGTATGATATATTTCCAACCATCCTTAAGTATGAGCTTGATCCATCCCTTGAAACCATATCTGTAGATTGTGTACGAGCCATAGACCAGGGCAAGAGCGATGTAATTCCACAGAGTCTGGAAAGCAGGGATGGAGAAGTTCTGTTCCGCAAGGAGCGACGAAAATGTATTTGTGGCCGTAAGGCAAAAGGCAAGGACCTGCCTGTGTTGGCACACATCTCAGCATCTGATACTGCTCCTATGGGCAAAACGGGAAACTTTTGTTGTGTCGTACCCAAGCAAAAGGACAAGATAGAAATCTTTCGTCTTCAAGTAGGCAAACCAGCCTCCGTTGCTCCTCTGGATCGCGTCTGCGTTCTCCGTAGTCCTTTCGCCCTCGGCTCCCTCGCCGAGACCAATGACCTCAGGCGCAGCGTGCACGGGATAAGAGCTGCTCGAGGGCAATTCTTTGGTGTCGCGCGTGACGGCATGGGTGTGTTCAATGGGTGACACTTGCCCATGGTGGGTATCCATTTTGGTTCGCCTTGAGCGAGGATCAGGTCTCTGGAGGTGAGGCAAAGTAGCCGGGAGGAAATGGGAGGAGTCTTTGGGCGGAGAAGTGAGCGCAAAGACTCGAAGTCGCTCACTGTGTGGGTGGGAGAAGAATGTAGTAAATATTTTTGGTTGTGGGAAAGGAAAAACGAATGCTGCTGGTGCTGCAGTAGTAATGTCTGCCCCACCACCCCATCGGTCTTGGCGATGTGCGGGATCAAAGGCCTAGGCCCAATTCAAAAGAGCATTTTGTTGAATGGGAACAAGATGCATCATCAGTAATGAGGCCGATAGCAGATGAATGATTGTCGGAGGAGGGGGAAAACAAGCGACAGCCTCACAACGGTAATCGGAAAGTATGGGTGTGGGAATGAGAGACTGGACGAGGATTATCCATCAAACAGTGCTTGTGCTTGGGCATATCAGACGGTCGAACACAGGCAAAGGCAATAGCAAGACAAAAATGCAGAACTGCCGATGCTTGTATGACTTCCAAACCCAAGCCAAGTCGCATGGTCCGTCTTCGACGGCAGATCGTTTCACATTCGTTGTGCCAAAAGGTTGCTCATGTCCAACGATGTTCCGGTTCGCTCGTCGTAGGCCCTCAGGCTGAGATATTTAACAATTTCAATTCTGTCTCTTCTCTATAGAACCGAACCCCGGCACCCCGCGCACCAAGATGCATCCATTGACAGCACAATACACCTGGGAAACCCCATTCACCAAACGCTGGTTGACTCATTGCTTCGCTTTTCTAGCCTATTCTCACTCAGCCAAACTCTAGAAAGTGTCCCATCACTCCCATCCAAGGGAGCTTATTCGGAACAGGCTGCCAGAAAACGCAACTGACGCGCCGGCTAGTCCAAAGATGCATGTCCTTTTCAATCCGAAATTCGTCATATGTATGACAAAAGAAATCCTACCCGACGCCGCTTTGCACGACCGACGTCGTGTTCAATCTCGTCTGCTCTTCTTCGGCTTCTGATTCCACGAGGCCTGTAGGCTTGGCTTCGTTGAAGAAGTCATGTAATTTTTGCTGGACGTACTCCTTATTGGCCCTAGCCGTATAATGGTCGTCCTTTCCTGTAGCCTCTTGCTCCAACTCGACAATCGTAAGGAATTTTGGACCGTTCTCGGAGAATCTCTCATGTCAACCACCTTTTCGCTCAACTTCGTTGACTGGCATAATCTCACCGGGTAATACCTGTATCTGCCCCGAGCTAGGCCTTGATCTGTTCTTCTTTCCCTTCTTGCTCGACTGCTGCCATCCATTGAGCTGCGGTTGCACTTTGACGCTGTCCGACGCGTGCTGCGGTATATCTTTTGTTCTCGGGCTCGGGGGTGACTGAGTCGACTTGGGGCTCTCTGCAAATTGCAGAGGTGTCCCGTTGGGCTTCTGCCCCAATGTCCCATTCAGACTCTGCTTCTTTTGTTTCGCACGCAAGAGGTCAGCATAAGTGGGTATGCGAAGGTCTAATTTGCTCGCGAAGCGCCCACTACTGCGTCGTACTTCGGCATCTCCGTTCTGTCTTCGCCACGCTGCTGATGGCGACGGTGTTCGTACTTCACGGACAGGTGATAGCAATGGAACAGGGACAGGCATAGGAAGCTTCTCAGTTCGACCAGCAAACTGGTCTGATTTTTCCTCTGGCTTTGAGGCTGCTGCAGGACCGCGCGCTGTACCAGGCGAAACTATCGTTTCAGCCGTCACAGATGGGCGACTAATTTCATGTTCTCCGAATTGTATACCCAGGCCGCCAGCAGATCTGTTCACCTTCTCAGTCGGGTTAATTATATTCGAAGAAATAGTGATATCGTTCAATGGGGGGTTAACACGCCGCAAACCAGAATCTACGTTGCCAATTCGACCTTTGGTCAACGTATGGGAAGGCTCAGCGGCCATGCGGGCATGGAAATAGTGCTTTGGGTCGTCCAGTATAAACCCATCATCAGCAACATGTGAATAATTTGGTGTGTCCATGTCAGCAGTGGCAGGGGTCTCATACAAGCGCTCGTCAGAGCCTGAAGTTGCTTCGCTTATAGTCGTAGCATGGGATGAAGGTTCTGGGATCATTGAATAGTCGGACATGTTCCACTCATCAGACCCGTTTACTATGAGCGGACCGGAAGGACGCGCGCCTGGCGCGGTAGCCTGGACTCTATCCATACGTGGCTGCATTGGTCCAGGGGGGGCAGACGATGCAGACCGAACACTATAAGCGCGATCACGAAACGGAAGCGCAGGTGATGGAGATGGAGACCTCGACGTATCCGCAAGCCTGCTGAAGTTTTGGGGCACACCCCTAACACGCGCATGTAGATCCTGATAGGCTGGGAGTCGTGGGTCATCTCTGTAAGTTCGCGGCGGCGAGTCGTTCACCCAGTATCCTACATATTCCTTCGGCACGTCTGTTTCTAAAGGTTGATCCATGGCCAAACGCCTTGGGTCCTGATACATAGGCACCTCAGAATGCCTGTATCGGCCTTGCTCAATTTGATTGTATAATTGTTGCTGGCGAAACTGCTGATATTGCAAGAACGCAGCACTATTTAGCGGAAGTGGAGGTGCATTCGGTACGGCCACGCTCATGGGAAGTGGTCTCGCAGGCTGCGAATGAGATCGATGGTTTGCAGCATGCGCACTTTCAGCAGCCGAGGAGCGGTGTACGCTGCGTCTTAGGTCTGGCTGCGCAGGCTTCATTGAAGGAGATGAGGGTTGCGTATGTACGTTTTGCGGCGGTGTACCTTGTACCTGTGGGTACGCAAGAGGATAAAAGTATTGCCCGCTTCTCATGGGAGCCGTAAGAGGTATTTGGTGGTTTGTAGGTATGGGGGGGAGCTGTCCGGGTGCTCCTTGATGCGAGATTGATGAGCCAGTCCTAGGTGCGTGGGTGGCTTGAGCCACTTGGGCCTCAAGCTCTCTCTGAGCTTGTATAAGCCGTAATTCGTGTTCTTGCTGCTGTAGAAATTGAAACTCGTTGAAGAGTCTGTCATGGAGGCGAAGCCGTTCGTACTGAGCTTGAAGCGGGTGATCCCGAGATATGTAGTCACAACCCCTGATGCTTTGTAACCCATTCTGAGGAGCCGCATACTTATTCATGGCGGCTGCGCTGGATGCTCTTCTTGCTCCCTGCCCCGAACGATGGTGCTGGCCATGTCGACCTCCTCCTCGGTTACCAAACCCGCCCCTGTTACCCCTCGCGGATGACTGCGATTGACTCCGGCTTCGAGACAACACAGGTGGCGGCTTCGGGGCGGGCTTCTCCCATACTCTCTCCTCAGCAGCTGGAAACTCGTACTGCTGAAGACATTCGGCAAGCTTTGCCTCCTTGACTAGGTCGAAAGCCCGCCTCAATTCCAGATGAATGCCTCGAAAGGAAGTGTCATCTGCTGTATTACCAAGATTCCTATCGGTATTGAACGGCTCTTCAACGCACAGGCGATTGTTCTGCATTAAGTGCCATTTTTTGCCTTCTTTTGAGATCAACCGTCCCTCGCGAACAGAGACGACCCATTTCTCATAGTCCAGATCGTAAGCGTAACGTCTGAAAAAATTGAATAGGAGTTCTCCAAGTGTTTCGGTATTTGGCTTGCCGAACCCGCGAAACCGCTCAAGATCATCGTTGAACCCAGCACACCTGCCATCGGAGCCGGCCCGTAGTTCATGAGGCTTCTTGTGGAGGGAAGGTAGGACAGGAGGATTCCGTGTCTGTAGGAAGTTTAGGATTAGGCATATCCATGTGTAGGAACTTAGGGTTCCCCCGAGAGCTAATTCGATTTCTTAGCAACGATTGATCGGAGGTAAATCGGGGTTGAGACGACAAACCAGCGTCATTGAGTATCCGCTTTTTCGTCCATCGCTTAACGATCATAGCGAGAGGTCGCACACGCTCATCAATCTCCACGTAGGTCTTGATCATTCGAGTGTTCTCCAGCGCCAGGGTATTGTTGACGTTCATATCGCAAGCAAGTTGCAATTCGGGATCCCAGAATTTCACTATAGGTACTTTCGCATGTGGCACGCAGACGACTCGTTCCATCCCATCTAAATGGGAGTCAGCATGATCGCAACGTAAAGTGAGTGTAGAATTCATACGGTCAGCAAGTGCGTTGGCTAGCAAGCATACTCGCTCCAGGATCTTAAGAGGCGTCGTAATGCATATGTCCACTAACTCTTGTCAGCTCCAGCCCAATACATCCATTTCACACCGCTTGTAAGCTCACCGTCCGAGTCATTGGTACACAGCATATTCCCCGAAGACCCAAAGACGTGGACTTTAATATCGTTGCCCGGCCATTGCTGATTCAATATATGTTCCAGCTTCCGTACAAATCTTGCTCTTCTCTCGTCGCTTTCCTTGGTCGGAAGTATCCGGTCGTATAGCTCTCTCATATCTCCACTCAACTTTTCCTCCTCGGCAGGATTCAAAAATTTCTTTGGCATCGTCTTTGCTCTTTCCAACTGATCTCCACCGATTGAATAAGGTATCCGCCTCCTTGAAAATGCCATGCCTGTCTCATATCTGCACCCCGCGATCGAAGGAACTTTGTTCTGCGACCGTGCGCCATTGTCCTCTCCAAAGTGGGATGATTTGGGAGAATTTTCCTTGGTTAATTGGGTAGGAGACGGCGAGCGCGCGCCAAAGGAGAGCCTTCGTGCGTGTTGGGAGGGTGTTGAGGGTAGTGAGCTAGAGTGGTGGGCGGTTAGGTGTGGGCGTGGCATGGAGGGCAGCCGGAAGTCGCTCAGATCGTCTTTCTTGGGCATGGTGAAGAAGTCTGCTTGTCACCGGCAGCTTGCCAGCTTTTGACCTGTATAGGACACACTTCCCATTGAAAGCTGTTGCTAGCGTTGGCGCCCCTCTTGAGCGGGCCCCTATCCGTGCTCTGCTGCGAATGTGTGGCGAGAGTGCAGTCCGGGACGGAGAGAATGCCAGGGACCAAAAAAGAACGTGGTCTTGTCGGTGAATCAGTAGAAATGAATGTATATCTATCCGACCCTTTATACGGTGTAGAGCGAGATGATGGTGAGGGGTGTGTATCGTATTCCGGCTGCACTCTCAAAGACTGCTGCTAAGACAACTTTTGTTTGGGATGGAATTCAATGCACAATGTACCTAAGAGAAAGCCAATGCGAGGTGAGAGGTATTTTCTGTTTGCATATAGGTCGTAGGAACCCAGACTCGTAGTCGTGGTGGTGCCAGGGATGTCCGGTCGCAGGGGTTGGGAAGGACGGCGAAGCACAATCAACGGGGACTAAACTTGATGTTGCCGCAAGCGAGAATGCTGGGAGAGGAAGTGACGACGGTAGTGAGGTTGTAAAGATGTATAAATCCAGCGGAGGTAAGCAGAGGCGTTTATGTTCTCGACACAGAGAGAGAGAGAGAGAGTGCCGCTAAACTGATCGTCTCCGTGACGGCACTATTTCCGTCCTGTGGTCCGGGGGCTTTGCTTTAGCACAAAGACCTTCAGCTGTAGGGAGTAAGCAGCAATCGCATTACATGTACTTTGAATAGGATGGTGAGATCCTTGGACACAGCCCAGTTATCAAAGTGAATCTTCGTTATTTCGTACTAAGATTTCTCAAATGTTTTTGTCTGGGTCATCTATCCATCTACTCAAGGAAGCCGACATGTTGTTTCACGATGCTCGGGCAATTTTCCCCTGACTGCAGGCTCTCCGCATCCAGCCAAAAGTATTACAAAGAAACGTGGGTGTAGGTGCCAATAATAATAATGAGTGGCATCAGAAGTGACCAAAATCTTCCTGAGGCTTTAAATCATCGATAATGCCTTGTGTTGTACCTTACATTTCCACCTGGACATGGATGGGGCAAGAAATGTAAGCAGTGGTCGCAGAAGTGGCCTTGAGTCAGACCGCGAGTCAGAAGACCATGCATGATCATACAGGTACCACTGCCACACCAGCTCTTATATATCGCATCCCAAGGCGGTGACAGAATGCTACCATCTTCCCCCCTGGACACCCAAGTGATTACAATTGGTGTAGAACCTCGGGCACGCTTGGTTTGTAATGCAACACATACACACCAAAGACGGTTCTGGGCGCCTCAGGTTGCGCTTCGGATGCCGTATAGACTCAGAAAGTCGTATATGCTGTATCTTTTGCTGCTTACAGAGTGTGACAGGAGTCTCGTTTGCTGGACTCGGGATACAAATCACATCAAATGCTTGCAACTCGTACCTGCGCTGGTCCTGGATTTACTCGGTGCGGGAGCAGCCTTATCGTTAGTGCCGGTGACGTAAAAACACCCCCCCGAGCTGCATCTGCAGGCTTCATTAATCGAGTCTTTACGAAGTACCTACCTTACTCTTTGGGGAGTGAATATACCCGCGTGGGCATATATCGGAGAGCTCCAAAGCTCAATTGAAAATACCCCGAAAGCGATTGGTACTCCAAGGGGTAGGAAATGATTCTATTTCCATGGAGCGAAAGGCGTTTATAATACAGGTAGCCCACAAGAGCTTTTTCTATCTTGGGCCCCTCGCCCTGTCAAAGCATCCTTCGGCGCTGCAAGCGCCCTGCTACCTGATGACATTGGTTGGTGAATTGATGCTACATAGTCCATGTAAACGCCGGGTTGTATTCACATTCACAATCACTGCATCAATTCATCCGCCATCGTCGCCTTTGGATCCTGCTTCTGAGGCCGCCTTTTTGGCGCTGAGGGAGATTTCAATCTTCTTCCCACCAGTACCGTTGGTAGGAGAGTCACGCTCATTCTTGAAGCCTTTTTTCCGCTTGAGGGTATGGTGTCCCGCTGCACTACCAATAACCGACGCAGAGGGGCCGGAATTCCGCCGCTTGGACGACGACAGTTTTCCCAGCTCATCTTCGTCGTTGTCTTCTTCCCTCCGCCGCTTCTCCGATAAGCGCTCTGGCGGTGGCGTCTGAAGCATTGGAGATGGCTCCAGTTCGGGCTTGGTGCCAAGATCCCCAGGTTCCGATGGTGTTGTATCCATGACATCTTCGTCGTCGTCCGGATAGTCGACCAGAGCTCTCAGCATCGGAGAGGTTGTCACCCCATTCGTCTTCGCGGTCTTTGATGGGGTGGGTTTGGGCGATGGCTCATCCTCGTCGTCTGACGTGTTGAAATATGCCTCCTCCACGGCATCCATCTCCTTGACGCCTTGCCATCGTTGGTTGCCATTGACGTTAGGGGTCCGATTAGGGGTACTCGTGCTGTCATTGCTGAACAGTGTGGTATCCGCATCGGGATTGAAGCCTTGTATCTGGTCGTAGCGGTTTATGAGTAACTTGAAAGTGTCGACATAGGTGATTTCCTGAAGCTTCGGACGGAAAGTCTCCACGAGATGCTCAATCAGTGGCTTAACGTTCTCTCGTTTTATGTATTCGAAGAGTTCTAAGCAGGCAGAGTTCAAAAGGTTGTCGCGGGGCATTGTCTCGTAAACTATGTTGAGAATGGGTGCGAAGTGGTTCTTCTGCATGATCTGCCGGTTGTAATACTCATCTTGCAAACCTATACACTGGCGAAAGAACTTCAATGCAGCTATTGCAGAAATTAGTAGCCAGAGCTTACGGATTCCAAAGGACTCGGGTTCATACTCAGCTTGAGATGCTTCTGTGGAGCAGACAGCAATTGTGCTATTCTTGAGGATATGTCCTCGGAGAAAATGTAAAATTTACTTTGGAATTGGTGTGTACGAGAAAGATAGATAATAATCTCAACTAGGTGATTAAACAATTGAACCTCGTGGAAGGTGATGTCGTTCACTAGCGACTGGTCAGTTGCCGTCAGAGTGGTGTTCGCAAGCCCTTGCTACTCACATGTGGCTCTTTTCTCGAGATCTTTAAGGGGCTGAAAGAGTTTGCTCGCGGAATGATCGTAAAAATGCTACAAAAGTTAACTCAGTTTGGGGTACTAGTACCGGATCGAGTCCTCGCACCTTCGACAGGAATTCCCCCGTCTGTCTTGCCAAATTTTCTTGAGACTGCACTTGTGGTGGTTGTTGTTGTTGCCGTTGTTGCTGCTGCTGCTGCTGTTGTTGTTGGGTTGCCTGTTGGGTTTGTTGTATTGGCTGTGGTGGCTGGGGCTCGAGCAACACCTTGATTGCATCGGCAGCTTGAGCTTTGACACCTAGGTCAACTTCGACAAGCAGAAGCTCAATCAAAGTTTCTGTGAGTGGAGTCTTTTTCTCGTTGATGGCTTTGTAAATGTAGGCACGGACCATGGCAGGATCGTGGTCTATCATGGCCACCAGTATGTCCGTGCCAGCCACTCGAATGGATGCTTCCTTGTTCAGAATGGCAAACGTTATCACACGAAGCAAACCATGGTTGATAAAGTTGGTGTAGAGAGTGGCCCTCGGTGTCACTTGAAGGCTTTTCGCTATAGCGCAACACGATTGAATGAACCCAACAGCGTCCCTTTTCCGCTTGATGTCGGCTGTAGGGTTGTCTATAATGCCGAACAGTTGCTCGAGATAGCCAGGATTGTTCTGCAAGTGTGAGATTATGTCGACTTGATTGAAGAATATGAGAGAGTTGAGAACGCCAAAGGTTGGATCATCAAGCATTCTTGCCAGGACAACGTCTTTCAGATAGGTCAGACGCCATGTAGAATGTATTTTTCTGGTGATATTTGGATCTGCAATGGACAAGACTTCCTTGTATCGCGAGTTGTCCTTGAGGTATCGCCGGTGGTTTGCCTTGTGGGTTGGGAAGTCAGGGTCATCTGCGATGCCAGAAGTCAGTATCTGGTGTGGTGAAAGCCGCGTTGAGTAGTGGTTGTAGCGGTGGGGTTCCTATGCGCTCACATTCTAAAGCGCCGATCACCCCGAACACCACCTCTTCGTTGACAATGTGATCGATTATCTGGCTGTCATTCAAAAGAATGAGCATTTTCATAATGTTGCACAGCCAGTGTAGATCCTTCAACGACTCAAGATCTTCTGCCATCTCCACCAATGGTATCAATTTCCGGATGTAGTCTTCACTAATGATAAACTTCGCCAGCGCGTCTCGACCTTGCGGCGTGGATGCTATCCCACGCATCGCATGCTCGATATCATCCAAATTTCCGATTTCGGGCTGCGGGAGGACCAAAGGATTGGCGAAGCTGTCCATGACGTCGTCTGATAGAGCGTCGTCTATATGGCGGCCCAGCCAGGTTAGCGCAACCCAGAAGAGCGCAATAAGGAGCATGGAGCACGTTCCGAGTGCTTACCTGGACCTCCCAGAGAGAGTAGTTGTTGTTGTACTTGACTAACGAAATCCCTGAAAGGTATTGCATGAGCGGATGTCATATGCGCCTTCCTTCACCAGCCAAAGGTGCACGCAGAATTCAGATTGGCAAGTACTAACCAGATGGTCGCACAGCCCTCTGCTTCTTGGAAACTTAGAGCCATGTCTATGCCACTTGTCTCCGTCCATACGATAAGGGTATCTGTATCCGCATGAGCCACCATTCACACCATTCAGTTTGGCCATGCGCTGTCACCCTGCTGTTTCTGGTATCCATCGTCCTTTGTTATCTTGGTCTCCAGGAGCAATCGTTCCGGGCTGTCTTCCGACTCAACGTATATCTTTGATTCATCCTACACGCAGATCAGCGTCGTGTCTTCCTGAAGAATAAGACGTCCAGGCAGAAAGCTCCCGAATACGGTATTTCATGTCTCGTAATGGCTTACATTGATGATGCGGCCGGTGCAAAATCCAGTCCCTCGGTCAAACCAGTCATTGTTTTTGAGCTCATAGACCTTCACTCTCTTCTTCTCGTTCGACGGCGGCACTATCAGCGCCATGATCGGAGCTAGCTTCCCCGCCAACTCTATCGGCTGACAGAGACCGGCTACTGTAAGCAGGTAGCACGGCAATTAAAATGCGTCTTTGAGGCAGGATGATTGACAGGATGCGCGGGGTTCGGAGCTTTCAGTATGACAAAGCACGCGACAACAAGTCAGCCAGGCGGAGAAGACCAGAGAGGAACCCTCCCTCAGCGGTAGCGACAGTGATGGTCACGGAGATGTCCAATGTTTGGATTTGACGGGCGCGATGTCTACCGGCCCATGATGTTGAGCTGCAGGCGACGCTTATTTGTGTACTTGTAGCGTCAGGGGAATCTGATGGCTTCGCGCCGAGTCGAGCATGTACTCTTAGGACACGGGGTCAAAGGTGGTAGGATTAGAAGGTGGGGGATTTTGATGGAATCAGTGGGGTTGCATGGTCCAGGTTGCGACAGGATGGAGGCTCTAATGATCCATATCACTCGGCGTGCTTGTCGCTTGAAACGTAGTGGTAGCGGGTTTGATCGTCTACCTTAGCTTATCATATCAGCCTTAGGGTGGCAAAACTGCCGAGTACGTACCTTCGGACGAAATTCTGTCTAATTTTATTATCTGACTGCCAAGACATTTGGAGTCCTAAGTAAGGTAGAGCAAGGTACAGTACCTACTTGACTACTCTACATGAATCTTTTTCTCACAACATATCTGAACAGAGATATTGGACCGACTTTTCGAGGCTATGATTCCTGAGCCCCCACCTTTTCGTTGCGTTTTAATATCCATATCATTTGTTTGCCCCTGTTTTGCATGCAAGAATATCCCTCACTTTTCAAAACATTAAATGACACAGATGTTCGTGACATACTTACAAGGGAAATTGGACAATACTTTCGACAGTTTCCTTCCCTTTGACAGATAGAGTCTTATCGCAAAAATGTTCCTCTTTGCAGCAGTCAGCCTGTCATGGATTCGCACTGGGACTAGTGACGTGCATTAGGGCGGGATACTTGGCGGCAAGGGTGCAAGCACAGACCGAAGTACTTCAATCGACAAGGGGGCAATTCACATCAATTTGACAATCCGGATTGCTCGACATGCATTGATAGCCAGTGAAATGGTAGATCATCATGGCGTTGAGGATACTTCTTTGCCTCTGGGCTTAGCGACTCGTGTCCTTTCCCTGTTGCTCATGCAAGATGACCGTAAGCTGGATACCTATACGCTCTGATCAAACGTCCAACTGATCACTGATTACTACACCCATAGGTTTGTGGCTTAGGACTACGCCACGTTGCAAATAACCATGTACAAGTCAGATCATGGCAGACTTCTGTGTATAGGAATATGGAAGAACTCGCCAGATTATATTGAACGAGCGATCAAGAAAGCAATGATGGTCGCTACTCTTTGCATTCTTGAGAAACTATACCTCGAAAACGCCGGACTTCCCCTGGGGAATATAAGCATTTGGCAATACTACATGCAGCATCATCAACCACCGTCCCGTCATAGTTCCATTATTACGAGTATGGCAAGAGGCCATGATCAACTATATAAGAATATTTTGCGTGACTGTGTGAGATGCAGAACGAACGCATTGCGTAGGGAGGACTTTGATGCTTGATTCTATCCATATTTTGCTGTTGGCTGATGATGGTGAAAGGTCCAGGCAGTTGTTGACGTTGATATCGCTAACCATAGGGGTGATCCGAATCTTTGTGACCTGGGGCAGCGGATGCTTTCATCTGCCGTTCCGAACACTGTGTTTTTGAGGACTGCCATTGGTCCAAAGACCATCCTGCCGTCCGAAATGTCACTGTCATTTACCCAGTGTGTGTAATTGAGCATTCTACTGCGACGCCTGGTGTAATGCCTAAGTAATAAATAGCGCAAGCGCTCAGATACGGCCTCTCAGGCCCGGTAAGGAATATAGATTACATTCATCATCCAGTCGTCAAATTCCGAACCTAGTTCCACCAAACAGGATGCTCCAATGCTCTTCATACATATAGCCAAACCGAAAGCATCCTGCATCATCAAATGCCCTACCTCCTTACTCCTTCAGACCCTCGTTGACAACCATCTCCACCACAACTTGACACCGCTCCCACTCCGGATGCTGCATGCAAAGCTTCACCGTCCCAGCCTTGCTGCCCTGAGCCCCACTACCGCCATCGTCAAGCAGTCTTACATCTCTCCCACTGATCATCTGTCTCAGCCTGCCATTGACCGCATTGCGGACTTCCACATATCCTCCAGTATGATCCACAAGTATCAGATATGTGCTATTAATGCTAGTGCAGAGCGCCGCTTGTTTGGCCTTGCCCACGAATTCCAGAACCACTGCGCGCGACACGTCGCCATGTTTATTGACATAAATGCCCACTTCTTCGAAAACGAGCAGAAACTCGGACCCTGAGAGACGGAACATTCCCAGCGGCTTCTGATCTCGGATGCGGTGGGCGATGCTGGCGCAGTCGGGAGGTTTGAGATCGGGGACTGATATGGGAAGTTTCTTGTCCAGATTCATAACTTCAATGCCTTTAGCGGTGCTAATGGCTATGCTGCTATGGAACAGGTTAAGGGTATACGTCTCACTACCGATATAAAACTCATCAAAGTCACGAAAGAACTCAACACTGCCCTTTTTAATACCAAACCGGCTTCGCGCGGACGAGGAGGTGGAAGATTTTTGGTAAACTGGTTCAAGTACTTTGAAGATGGACGAAGCACCCTCGCGTTTCTTATAGAAGACTAGAGCGCGATCTTTCTGGCGACCGTGGGCAAAGAACCCAACATCGCGAGTGCCAGACAATTTCTGAGGGGCGCGTCGCGCAGAATCGGAGGCAGTGTTCGCTGAAGGGGTGCCGGACGAGGGGCAGACGGTGTCGAGATGGTAGGCTATAAGAGACTTATCGGAGATGAGGAGGAAGAGGGAGAATTCTTCGAGCACAGCGATTTGGGTTACACGTAGCACTTGGATAGTCTGCGACATGGATTTTAGCACGGGCATCGGACACTATCTGAGACGTCATGATTGCTTACTCTTGTCCAACCTCTAGGGTTGTCGTAGTTGGAAATATAGACTCCATAGTCTGTGCCCACAGCCACCATCGGATTACCATCAGCTTGGGTGAAAGCAGTTGCGCAGTTGACTGCAGCCCTACAAACGGGGTTCGGCCGTGGGCCTGCGTCTTTGTACTTGTCCTCCACCTCCCGAATAGCTCGGTCTAGTGGTGTACCGGAGATCACTATGGTTTTGCCCATCCCTGACATGGCGTCGTAGGCAAAGGCAGTGTCCGCTATCACTCTTAAGCGGAAGGGTTCTGCACCTTGCTTGTACAGCGATGCCGCGTGCCTGGTCTTCGCTTCGATGATCTTATTACACCAGTCTGACCGGTTTTGAGACGTGGGTGCGTAAAGAGTATACATATCGACTCGGCCGAGATGCTTGAATCGGAACGGAAACATGATCTTCTCATCCTTTGGGCTGTCAATCACAGTTGATGCGGTGACTGTTTTGCTAGAAGCATTCGTTGCTGTTGACGCAACAGATGAGGTAGTATTTGTATGCACAAGCGCGCCTGGACCGGGTGAGGACATAGATTGTCGGCTCGCTCGGGTCTCCTGAGGAGTGTCTGCTCTGCTGGTAATAGTAGTGACAGTTCCCAAGCCCTTCATTGTAGACTTCATGACTGGGGGATCGTCCTTGCTCTCCAGAACCAGAAGATCCATCGGTATTGGGAGTTTTGATACGTCATATTTCTCGTACTTCAGGCCACCAGCTGCGTCTCGCACAGATACTATTTTTGCTAGAACCAAATAATGGTCAAATAAAATGGCATGAGTATCCACCCAGCCAAATTTATTCTTGCCCGTCCTTTGCAAGTCTCCTTGGAAAATGATTTCTCTGCCCAAATGGGTAAGATTCAATTGTACATGGTCCATTCCAGGCCGCAATTGCAGTTTGCCCGAGAGCTCGGCCAGGTCGACATTCTTGGTCATCTCTGCGACACGCGCGTCACACTCTAACGTGACCGCCTTGATCTCTTCAATTGCTATTGCGAGATTAGACTTCTCTGCCGAGTCTTGGATTGTGTTCTTGAGCACGGTGGAAAGGAGAAGTGTATAACGTTGCAATCTCGTGATGGGTGCTTTTAAATAGGTATCCCAACCAAGTCGTCTAGAGCGATCATTGGCTCTCATTTGCTCCAGGAATTGTCCAAAGAGAATGTTACGAGCAGATTCTTGGCGAATCAAATGAGAAGCATTAGGGAAAGCTGCTGCATATTCGATGTAGGCATTCTTGGCTTTGCGGATCCACTCGCGGAAGATATCACTAAAACCGACGATCCATGGGCCTTGCTCTTGCTGACGGTACTTCAATTGCGCGAGGAGATAATCCTCGTTCGCTTGTTGTATGGCATCGGCCCTACCAAAAACATCCCAAAGGAATTTATCTTTTCTTTTAGGTGCGAGAATAGGAGGCTGCCATTTGGAGAGCTCGTCTCTGTAAAGAACCCTTAGAACATTCAGCTGGTCCATGAAGTCGTCCTCTGTCGTCACAATCTCATGTAGATTGTTCTGGCGTTCAACTTCTTTCTTGTCGACATGTTCAATGTCAGCTTTTGTGACCTTGTAGAAAGTCGGCCAATCCTCGGTCTTCCGTTGAGGTTCTAGAGCTTGGGTTTGTAAATTTATCTTTTTCAGTGTACGCATGCAGTGATGGGAATAGCATCTCCCTGGCAATGCCTCCGTGTGGACACGGGGAGAGTAGCAGCCCGTACCAGTGAGTTGAAATAGAACGCCGGACATATCAGCGGTTCCGAACTTGACCCATTCCTCCTCTTTGAGGAGAGTGCCTGTATCATACATAGACCGCACAACTTTAGCACCAAGATTCTCCGCGTCTGCTGTGTTCATGGTCGGTACTTTGTGAGTGAAGAGCGCAACGATACCGTCAACAATTGCTTGTTCCTTGAGGTCCGCTTCGCCTTCGCTCATCTCTCTAACCCAGGTTACGATAGAGCTCAAAGCCCACGGTTCGGCACATTTCTTGAAATCAGTCGTGGAGAGTTTCGAGGGATTAAACTTACGTCGCTTTCCGGCGGGTATCTCTGGGAGCCCAAGTATCTCTGCGCTTGGGTTCAATGACGGGTCTCCCAGAGAGTCAGTACCATATGGAGATCCTGCGCGAAGCCCCATTTGCTGCTGCTGCCTGAGAATTTTGACCCGATCTGCGTCTGTTTTTGAGCGTGTTGGAGGGACTGTTTGAGGTGTACTACTATGGCTTATCAAGGACGATGACCTTGGTACGGGGGTACCCTGAGGGGTCAGTAACTGGTTGTACGCGTCTGGAGCCGCAGGGAATGTTGGCCGCCCATATTGGTCATACTGTAGGAGTCTCTCTGGATACTGGTATGTGCCGGCGGGCATCAGTTGTGGAACTGGTCGGCCTTGCAAAGGCTGCACGGGCGCTGCTGGCAGTGGTCGGTTTGGACCCACGCCTGGATGGAAGAACATTTCTGGCATACTATCTCGTGAAGGACTTTGGGTATCTGAATTAAAAGCTCCTTCAGATTCCGCTAAAGTCGCTTCGTCGCCATCTTCGAAGCTGAGCCGTCGTGGCATATTTCCGGGTTCCGAAAGGCCACCCGTACCAGCTCGATCGACTCGTGCTGGCGCAAAAGGATGTATATATTCTTGGCCGGGGATTGGATAGTCGTATTCTACACCCGACAGGTCAGAACGTTGTGAAGTCCTGGTTTCGGCGAAAGGTCGACCTTGATTGTCCACCTGGTTTGCATATCCGTAGCTATCACCATACGGTACATTGCCAGAAAATCCGCCCCCGTAAGTGTCCATATCGACATTCACATCGCTATCACTGCTAGGTTCGTGATACCTTGAAGATTGCGGCGACCCACCAGACCTCCTATTGGAACCCTGACCACTCTGTCTTCGGGCCTCCTCTGCAGCATCCTGTTCATCTGCCATATGCATTGCCGCCAGACCTGCCTCTGCTTCGGCATCGCTTCTGTCGCTATAGGCATCATAATTCACATATTGGCCCTCAGCTATTTCACCCATGTGGCCATTAGGATGGAGACGTGTAGTGCCACGATTGAGCTCGGCTTCGGTAGGCCGAGAGAATAAGGGGTGTGTTGCCTGGGTTTCGTCTATTGATGCGTTCGCGGGCGTTCTTGCAACTCTTGGACTTCGTCTCGAGTTACTGGGTGGTGCTCTTCCCATGACCGCAGCCTCAACTTCTTGCATGAGATCCTCATATCCTGGTGTTGCATCGGAATTGTCGTGCGACTCAGAGTACCCATTAGTAGCGCTAAAATAATCGGGCTCAGAAGCTGCTTCAGACGGAGGCCCCGGAAGCGGTCGGGCTTGAGGATGCCGTCCGATTGTATCACTCCGCTGCGGCGAATGTTGGGGTGGCGTCGGTCCAGGTGTTCCCGGCGTGGGTGGTAATGAATTGCTCAGACCAACAGGCCTGCGATGAATAGCTGGAGATGGTATGCGAGGGCTACCGTTTGATGGATAGTTCGGTAGAGGAGGTAGTTGATTATGCAAGGAAGGCGAACGACTGGAGGCCCTTTCCCCTGGGTTTCGAGATGCTGAGATCCTCTGCGAGTAAGATTGCGGGAGTGTTGTGGTAGCGTTCGATGGGAATGCATCTCGACCCGGCGAAAAAGGTGGTGGCGGAGGAGCGGGCGGCGTGTAAGGGGATCCGGAAGATGGAGGTTGGGTAGTCGGTAAAGGAGGGAGTGGTTGCTGTCGATACGGTAGATCTGGAGGAGCACTCGCGTATTGCAATCTCGAATCCGACCCAATCTGCGGAGAAACGCGATTGCCATACCGCTGCTCTAGTGGTCTGGGCGGTGGAGGAGGTTGATTGGAGGAGTAAGACGAGGATGGCGAGTGAGGCTGACACCCGTAGCTTGACTGGTACTGACTGCTAGCTGGCTGATAAGCAGCCGGTATGTATGGCTGATACGCAGCACTGAAAGTGCTGGCAGTAGCACCAGGAGGCTGTGTACTGTACTGCGGTTGCGGCGCGCCATACTGCTGCGGATTGTAAATAGGCCGAGAGCTGGGTGGTATAGGGGAACTGTCTTGGTGCTGATACCCTCCACCTCCTCCGGTACCGTAGGACGTTGAACGCGGTGGGAATGATGGATTTTGAGAGCCCCTGTACAGCTCGTCCTGCTGTGTAATAGCATTGGGCCTCGGTCTGTAACCTCTGTTCCGGGCCATTGTACTGTCTACATCTTCGGGAGGGTTCTCATCATTCCCCGGATCAAAGCTCTGCGTTCTTCGCACTGTTGAACTCGCCCCAGCCGTATGTGGTCTTGGAGAGCTCTGAAAATGGCTTTGCTGACTTTGGGCCGGAGAGCGATAGGGAAAAGCCATGGTAGCTTGTTGACAACAATGAGTATGCCAGGATCCGTCCCAAACCGTGGTTCGTCAGGTTCGAAATGTGTACGCCCCGAACCTGACTCTAAAGCGCAGTCGATGACGCAGGCTTTGTAGGTGTTGAAGATCGCATACCAGCATCAGTAGGTTCTTCTTTCACCTCTGCAGCCAGCGTGTAAGCCGTTGCTCTTGGTGATTTGGCTCCAGGTGTCCCACTCATAGCCCGGATTCCTCAAGAATTTCTGTCATGCTAGGACAAGCATAGTCAAGTCGTTGGTTTGTTCGAGGCTGAGCGGACATCAATCTACGAGAAATGAACGGATCGATGATGCGACTTGGTCCCTGAGCCTGGGAGAATGATGCCAGTATCAATGCGACTGGCAATGTGCTTCTGGGCGTGGGCGTCATTGATAGAAAATACGCTGACGGGAGCATCAGGTCTGTCACATTCGATAACCCCAAGGCTGGTTTTGGATCTAGTATACTACTAGTAGGTAGGTAAGGCTGACGGGAATGCCGAGAGGGCAGTTTTTCCACCCCCTACCTCACCACCGCTAACAAGCAAAGGGCTTCGCTTAGACAAAATTGTTCTCTATTGAATCTATCGATACGACTTTTTACACTGGATTTAGACAGAGCCATTGGTCTTCGAGTAATTCTTTAGCTGACTTTCTCTTCTCTGGCAGCCATTGGAGCATCTTCTAAGTTCTGCGCAAAGCTAAGGAACTCCTCTTTGTCTTTTTCTTTTAGAGATAACACGGAGTCCGCCAGTGTAAAGGCTTCTGGAACAAGGTCTTTGTGCTTGAATTCTCCTGGACATAAGAATTAGCTAGAGTTTGCTCTTGTTATCTATACGTCCGTGGAAGTAATACCCTCAGAGTCGAAGAAGGGCCCTCCATAAAACTCACTTGCACTTCCGCAAAGTTTGCCCTCTGGATTCTCCACCTCAGGTCTGAACTTCCAACTGAGTCCTCTTCTCTCCCGATCAATAAGTTCTTTGGGAGGGGGGCCCAACAGCGCAATCATTTCTGCAATATGCGCCCGACCATTGTACTTCCCTTCCTGGGATTGTATCTCTCGAAATAGATCTCTTCTCTCTAGCAGATTCCAGATCTATCTCACAACATGTTAGCAGATGTCAATCGAGGAGAACCAAAACGCACCAGCACACCAAGGTTCCAGATATCTGCGCTGTAAGTCCAGCCCGCTCCTAAGATCACTTCAGGTGCGCGGTAATGATCCGGTTGTATTGGGTGTCTTTGGGGCTTGTCCATGACCCATTGGGCCAGGCCAAAGTCCGCTATCTTTGGCAGAATAAAGAATGATTTGAGAGGTCCGAAGTCATTATGTGATTGATAGACTGAGCGCCCATCCTGGATTTTTCGAGCCACAGGGTTTTGGGCTTGTGCTCGGGCAAAATCTTCGATCACGGATGGATCCTCAAATCCCACCAATATATTGTCGAGCTTGATGTCTATGATCAACGAGTAAGCTTCAGTCAACAAATACGCATAGCTTGAAGCCGACCGGTATGAACGATGTGGCATTCCGAGTGAAGATAATCTAAGCCCCTGAGGAGAAGTCTTAAGTATCCTTTCAAGAGGTCTAATGTTAATCGGCCATTCTTGCAGCGTCGCTCAAATAACCAGAGAGGTTCTCTCATAGCTTCGTACACCAGGCATATGTGGTTGTCGTGTGGACCGCTAATACTGAAGCTATCGACATTCGTTCTAACGTATGAGAGCCCTCCATGCGATGGATTCGCTTGCGCAATGCGCCGAGAGATGTTGAGTTCATGATTCGCAGCACTTGCGTCGATGAAATCGCAGGTATTGACTTTCACAGCTACATAACGGTTGGACCGCCACTTCTGTCTAAATACATCAGAAGGAAAATGTGTATGATAAGGACTTGATGCGTACCACCATGTGTCTCTAGCCAGCCATATTGTCGAACAGCTGCCGCATCCAAGCTTCGCCGTCATTTAATACCTGTCGTGAAAAATTTTACCAGGATTCACCGGGTAGAAATGTCGGGGATCGTAGCCGAAGACTAGCTCTTCCTCGATCGGAATATCAGATGGGAGAATGACGGGTCGGACTGGTGTTATAACCGGAGGCCGGAATCTGAGGGACGTGAGGGCACGCTTCGCGCTGAAGCAGAACGCAGTCATGGTAGAGGACTGTAAAGCCATGAGAAAATGCTGAAAACGTATAAATGTATGTGGATGTCATGTGCACGTCCTTCGCGCTGCGATATAGCTGGCTCTCATTGTTTTTCTTACTTTACTTCTACAAGTACTACCTTATTTCGTACTCGTACCATATGCCTCGGCGGGACGTGCCAAGCTCGCTAAGCCCCTTCGGATTAGCGCCCTCCGCTCGGAGCCTCAACTGCGGAATGCACATTTGAGTAACCAAGTCCTTGGCATCGGTACGAGTAAGGAGAGGTCTAGATGTTCCGCGCCCTCTCCGTAAGCCGGCGATGGAGCAATACGATTCCAGAGTAGGCGTGAGCCCGAGGTTGTCCTGTCATGTACCTAGATATCCACTAAGTAATATGGTCAGCTTGGTGGCCAGTCTGAAGGATATTGCTGACACCATAGAGAGCAGATATCTCGCTCCTCAGCTCCCACTATCGACTCCAGCCTTTCCTAATTCTTCCACCGTCGCTCATTTCCGTCAGCTCTTCTTACAATCCCAACATCCCTACCTCGCCTCGCCCCTTTTGTTAGTAAACAGTATTACCAAAAGCTCTTTTCAACGTGGCTGCAGGCCAATGGTGGGAAGCACCCGTCCTGATGGCTGCCATTGCATCGATGCTTCCAGCTGGTTGATTTCTCATTGGGTGTGCTTCCGTGATGAGTTTCACCCGAGAGGATTCAAACATATTATCCAGGAGCGAGGCTGTGCCTAAAGAATAAAAAGGGAAATATTATGCAACCATACCTTGGGCCAGAAGAGCTGGCTGTCTCTTTCATGGCTTCATGGACTAGTAAAGGACCCCAAGCCCGTAAATCAAGATGAGCGCCAGCGGGCCAGTTTTGTCACAACTGTGTTGTTCGCTGCCTACTCCGGTTGCAGGCTCTGCTCTAAGCTGACACACGATTGAACTGCACCAAAGTCTACTTTGGCTTAAGGGGTGGCGTTAATCGCGAAGCTACTGCTAAAGTCTGAAGAGTTGACAGCAGCAGCCAAATTGGCAGCGGCATCAACTGTCTAGGTTACTAGGTCTAAAGCATAAGGTCACTTCTCTCCAGGAATATTACCACTTTCGTCACCCTCACACGAAGAAATCGAAGTGCCCAAAGATACACTTCGCCAACGCTACAAATTCCCTACCCCAGGTGAAAGATCTCAAGGTCTCGCGGGGATCCATGAGCTGATCCTGGGGATGTCGCGTGAGAGGTGGATTGCCGATCCATAAGTATCTGTAGAAGTGTAACTCTCCTCAGCAATGCTTCGACACGCGGTGAAGCAACATCGTCGTCACTCACGGAGTGATGTAGGTTGGAGATCATGCCACAAATTCCAAGCCGCCGTAGATGCCTGGACAGCCGGCCGTACACGTCCTACTCGCAGGCCAAGGCGCTGTACTTCAGCATGAGCCATACTGCGTCGCCCCGCCCCAAAAACCGCCCTGAACCTTTACACAAAGTCTCTGATTGTAACGTGCGAAAGCTTCCGGGTGTTTCCGTTCCGTACATCTTTTATGCCCGCCCTGAGAGCGGGTATCCCTGACTGAGCGAGAGCGCGTTTACATTCTTTAAATCCTCAGAGAAACGGGCCTTCGTCTCTTTACATTTCAGGATGACAGTAAGGTAATAATGACAACAACAAGTACCGAGGTCTCTGATTTTGACCTTAAGGCCGCACTGATTTTATGCAATTCGTGTCATAAATGAATCCAATGTAGTGCACAAGTGTGATAACAATAGATGTATTCATGAACTATCGCTATACGTGATGAGGAAAGACACTTGGCGAATGGAGAATGCAAGTGCAAAAGCAAAACCCAATGCTCCCTCTTCCTGTCCAAGCCCGCGATTGTGCAGGTCCATATCAGTACAAAAGAAACCGGCGCACTATTCCTCCTTCCTTCCTTCCGACCAAATACTTAGATCTCATACTCAGTCATTGGTTGATATTGTCGCTCACTTCAACTCATCAAAGAAGTGCTCGACATTTTCGAGCTCAGACTTAAGAAAGTCCTGGACCTTCTGCGCAGCGGCCGGCTTGGGCGTATGCTTTTGGCCGAAGATCTCGGAGATATTGGACGAGCCACCGCCGTTCCATGCAAGGATCTAGAGAAGGAATCAGCAGATCTCGACGGTATATTTGTGGCAATAGCGCCGAGCACGTACGTTTTTAGTGTCACTGGGAACGTCGGTGAGACTGCCCACAGTAGCAACAGACATCAAGCTCCGTTTGAGCTGTTTCGGAGTGATGTCTGCAACAGAGAATGCAGAGTCTTTTGAAGGCTGAAGAGATAAGAAGTAGGCTAAAAGACCAGCAATATGTGGTGAAGCCATCGAAGTACCAGAAATGGTGTTGGTAGCATACTTACTACCAGTCCAAGTAGACAATATGTTGAGACCCGGGGCAAAGATATCGTTACACTTTCCGTAGTTGGAGAAGTAGGCACGCTCGTCAGCAAGAGTGGATGCGCCCACGGTGACAGCTTTCTCGGCGGCAGCAGGGGAGTAATTGCAAGAGTTCGCGTTATCGTTTCCGGCGGCGACGGCAAAGTGGATTCCAGCGTCGACAGCTGCGTTGACAGAAAGATCCAAGGCAGGTGACTTGCCTCCACCAAGACTCATGTTTGCGGCGCTACCCTTAAATCCTTTCTTTCCTTTTCCCTTCTTTGCGGCCTCCACGTTGTCTTGATGACTGAGAGCAGCCCATTCAACGCCTTTGACGACATCGGACATAGTTCCCGAGCCGTTGGACTTCAAGACCTTGACAGCGTAGATGTTGGCTTTCTTGGCAACGCCGAACTTTTTACCAGCAATGGTGCCGGAGCAGTGAGTGCCGTGACCATTGCCATCCACATCTTCGTCCCCAGGAGGGATAGTCTTGCCCCATGTTGCGCGGCCCTCGAAATCGACATGTTCGATGTTGGTTCCAGTGTCAATAACATAGACATCCACGCCTTCACCACCATCTTCCGAGTAGAGGTATTTATTGAATGTACCGAAACTCAAGCTGTCACGGTGAGATATTCTGGCCAATCCCCAAGGAGCATTCTTTTCCAACTCGGCACCCATGGTGTGGACCTCTGAATCTTTCTCGATGAAGGCGACCTATCTCATAACCAAAGATCAGTAAGGTCACGTGCAGTAAGATAGGAGATAAGAGATGGTTTAGATGTGTTACTGACATCTGGGTGCCTGCGGACTTGCTCTATAACACTCTCGTCGAAATGTCCAGAGTATCCAAGGAGACCTCCGGCAATATTGTAGGTGTGCTTTAATCCACCGAAGGCAGTGAATGGCAACTGTGATCTTTTGAGCAGATTCCTCTTGGACGTCTCGACCTGGATGTGCTGATCTTGAACCCAGTCGTGATGTGCTGATGCTGATGAATGCGAAAGACCGTCTTTAAATACAACAATATATGAGTCTGGGATCTCTTGAGATTGTGTAGATGAGAGGATGGGAGCGGCTTCGTTGTGGATGGAGTCAACGAGGACTGGAGACGCTGAGGCCAGTAAAGGCAATAGCGACAAAGCGAAATACCCCTTCATGTTAGGATAATATATCTGATGTACTCGAGATCCAATATGTTAGAGTGCTGCCAGTGAATGGTAATGGCAGTTGAAGTTGTGAAAGATAATCGTAGGATAGAGATGGTTGGGAAAGATAAGAGAGCTTCGAGGCTGGGGGTCACGAGATGACGAATCCCAGCTAGGCAACGGGCGTCTATGGCGCCGGGCTCCGGCTTAGCGCCTCCTTGGCAATGTCTACAGCTGCGAGATTCAAACACTGGACCTGCAGCTACAGTGCGTTAAGAACTGCACAGTCAACAGCGTGATTGTCGTACTCAAAGCAGGTTCACAACAAATTAACTGCAACTGGGCTCTTTCAAAGTGTGGCCTCGAATGCTGCATCTCATGGTCTGTCAATGAAGCACAAGGTACTGGCACGAGACACTGCCCTGCAAACTTGGCCACGTGCAGGAAGTCCGGGTGCGGGGAGACACATGATGGCACCTTGAACTGATGGATACCTCCAGAGGCGTCCATGATGAAATCTACGACCCCGAGGAGCCGGGCTTCAACACTTCAAGATGCCGAAGGAGGTGGGACCGAGCTCCAAAGCCAGCTTGAGATGCTGGTACAGAACACACAGGACTCGGGAGAAGGAGAAATCGAGGATGAGGTCCAGACGCAGCTGGAGACTGCGCATCGCATTCGTCAAGCACTTTTGGAAAATCCTGGCCATGTGAGAGACAACTTTAGGCGCCTGAACGGCTTTCAGTCTGTTATCGCAGTTATGCGTAGTATACCAATGAGCTACAAGCATGGCTCACGACAGAGGCAGCTTTCAGCAGTTCTCAACATTTTGCAGGTTCTCTTTAGTATACTCGCGGCTGCATTGCAAGACCACAAGGGCAATCAGAAGTACTTTCGTTTCCGCATCGACGGAGGTGGATGGCCAAGCCTAAAGACAATTCTCTACCAGCTGCTTCTAGAAGAAAACAAGGAAGGAATGAAATTCCTTGCTGACCAAATATTCGGGTGTCTCCTCGCCTGTGCGCTGGACGACGAATCAATGACAAATTTCTATTGTAGTCTAAGACGACAATCGGGTAACATCAAAAGCGCCAGTGACTCGACGCCAGATGGAGACCCTGCTAATACGCAGTCTACCTCTCAAACAAAGCAGAGTAATGAATACGAAGATTCGGAGCAAAATACAATCGCTCGCGAGTTGCTGAATCAAAAGATCAGTCAGTTGACCACTGTACACAATCCAGATGCGATTTTGATCATGTTCGAGCTCTGGGAAGATCTCGAAGATCAACCTCTGCAAGAGGAACAAGCTCTCCATGCTGGTGCTATTCCCTTGGAAGTTCCCAGCACTATCAACCATCTGGCCGCTATGAATACTGGGAATCTGGCAGCACTTCATGGCACAGGTCTCCTAAGCGTGGTGCTCCGGTCCTTAATTACTCTATCATCAACAGACCATTCCCCTGTTCCTCAGCTTCGTATGCTAGCCACTACTCTTCTCAGTTTGGGCGTTGGCAATTTGAACGATGCCCATTTCCTCTACCGACATGCATGTTCGTCACCGCTCATTGCAGACCTCCTCTTATTGTCCCTAAAAGCTTCTCGTTCGCCATCATATGTACACTTTGATTTATCGATGAATGGTTATGCTTCGATAGAGTTGCCGGGTATTGGAAGAACATTCCCTCCAGCCTCACCCAGCGCCGGCTACAGTTTGTCGCTCTGGCTTCATATAGTACGTTTCGATCATGCGTCGCACACAACTATTTTTGGGGCTTTTGATGCAAGTCAGACGTGCTTTGTACTTGTCTACTTAGAAAAGGACACGCGTAACCTGATCCTTCAAACATCCGTCACATCTTCCAGACCTAGTGTGCGCTTCAAATCGACTGCCTTTGAAGAGCGACGTTGGTATCATCTTGTCATTGCGCATCGACGTCCCAAAGGCGCATCGTCTTCCAGGGCTTCCTTGTTCATCGACGGCGAGTTTATTGAACATGTCAAGGCACAGTACCCTGAAGCACCTTCATCGATCAATAGCCGCAATGAGGCTATCGGGTCTTTCTCTTCAAATCGCAAGAACAATGCGATACAAGCCTTTCTGGGGACGCCGCAGGACCTTGCCTCTCGTCTGGGCAAAGGACTCGTTTTCACACAATGGCGGCTGGCGTCTGCACATCTTTTTGCTGAAGTGTTGAGTGACGACCTTATCGCCGTGTACTATGAGCTTGGACCAAGATACACTGGTAATTACCAGGATTGTCTTGGATCTTTTCAGACTTATCGGGCTTCTGCTGTTTTAAATCTACGGAACGAGAGCCTTCACCCTGGCAGGGAAGAGAGATCAGATATCGTCTCCGCGATAAGATCCAAAGCCGGTATGCTTCTTCCAGAATCCAAGGTCCTTCTCAATATCTCGGCTTCTATGGTGCTGGATGACAACGACCAGAATAACATTGACGAAACTCAGCTCATGAAGTATGTTTCGAAGACAGCCGGTAAAAATCTTCGTAATGTCATACGCGGTGGGCGCAATGCTCTTGCGATCAATGGAGCTATTCCGTCTGTGAATGAAGCCTTGCTTCAGTCGTCTGGCTTCGCAGTACTTACAGGTGATCCCACAACCGTCGTGCCACAGTCCCTCGACGATGCTGCATGGCGTATCGGAGGATGTGCTGCTGTTGGTCTAGCTCTGATCGAATCGGCTGTTACTCCTGATGACGTGGTCAGAGCCCTGAACATCCTTTTTGAAAGTGTACAGGAGAATTGGCGTAACAGCGAAGCTATGGAACGGGATAATGGTTTTGGGGTTCTGTCAACTTTGCTCGCGACCAAATTATGCCAAGGACACTTCAGTGTCGCTACAGGGCCAGAATCGCCCGGGGGTCTTTCAAAGATCCAGCAGAGTGGGCCCAGTCTGTCTCGGACTGTTCTAGCAGAGATACTGAAATTTGTTGGCTATCATACGGACAAACCTGAAGATTCTGTTATCAACAACCCATTAGCGTATCGCATCCTGCTCATCGATATGGACTTCTGGCGCAGTGCAGAACCTGCTGTGCAGAAACTTTATTATGAGCAGTTTATAAATTTTGGAGTACACAGCAAATTCCATCAGTTCAACACTAAGCGCTTGCTAAGGATGCGTAGGTTTTTCATCCATATAGTATTACTTGTGGCTTACGGACTGACCTCTCTAGGCATCATGAAGAAGTGGCTTGATGCACTGAAAGGTGAAACATTCACAACAGAGAGTTTCGAATACTTCCTTGAAGCATTTACATCTTTTCTCACCAGAAACCCTTCAGCGGATTCAATGCGTTCTCTAGCATTGTACATCACTTATGCTATCCACAAGCCAAGGCAAACAGCATCGCATGCAACGCGGGGCAAGAGTGTCAAATTGGACACGAACGTCTCATCTCGAAGGCAAACCCTATCTGGCACCTCCCCAAGTCCGTCAAAACAGCAAGACGAATGCGTTGGATATCTTAGCCAATTACAGGTCGCTTTGAGAATGCTAGAACTCTATGTTGATATTCTATGCCATAAAAGTGAAGTTGCCAATATTAAGAAATTCGCTAGAACCGTGACGATCAAGGTGACAACTACGCCCACAATTATTCTGGCCTCTACTTATCCTCATTAGTGGCTTCTCCATCTTCTCGCCGACGACGAGTCAACGGTAGTCGTGTTGGCGGCAAAGATACTGGCTCGTCTTCTCGTAATAAACGGACCCGACTATGTACAGAAGTTCGTCGACAAAAACGGAGGTATAGTAATCATGCAACATAGGTTCAAACGCTGGTGGAACGTCCATACCATATGGCCGATCTGCTTCTCTGTCTTCTTTGGCATAGATCCTGCAGAAGTCGATTTCTCCAGGCCCTTTGACATTTTCAATCTATTAGAAACGTTTGCCCCTGACGGCCTAGCCTCTGTGGTCAACCCCGCAGTGCTGCCGGTAATTACTGCCATGCTCGGGCACGGTCTCAAGACTGTGACTAGGGAGCAAATGGACCCCGACTCCCCATTGACCGAGAGGAGCAATGTGAAAATGCCCACTTTTGCACAAAGTCCAGCCACGCCTACACACGCAAGACAGCGATCTATGACTCTGGGCATTGAGCCATCAAGCTCACGTAAGTGCTTCAGACCTTTCGCACTACACTTGGAAGCCACTGACATCCGACAGCGAATCACAGAATTCCTGCCGACAATCTAGCAGACTCTGCGTCTACGTTACGAACGGTCATAAGATTCCTGGCGGATATCCACACAAAGTCACAAGCCTTTCGAGACTTCACAGTTAGCTCGCCATATGTCCAAGAGCTGTTCTTTGTGCTATTTCCGATCGTTGTGAGCGCCAATACTGTCAGCCCAGAGATGGAACTACATTCTCGGGACTCTGAATTGACTTTCAAGGGTAACGACGTAATCATGAGACCTTTGTCGGCAAACTCAATGAAAGGATTTCCAGTAGTAAGGACTGCTACGGTGGAACCTTCCCAGAACCTCAGACCCTCAAGAAACCAAGCACCCAAAAGAATGTCATCGTACATACTTGTGACATCAGACCTTTCAAAAACGGGACCTCCAGCTCCCAAGCTGCAACCTGTGGTCTCGCCTAGCAGATTTAAGCCTGTGTCGAATCTCAGTAGCTCAATCGTAGAAGAGCTCTTAGAGTTGACGATCGCTGTCTTTGCCGACCAGATATTCACAAGAAAAGACTTCCCAGGGCTGGGACTATTCATGAGAGTGCCGCCGGGGTTCCAGGAACACCAGGCTTACTTCGAAACATTTATCCTTCGCAACACTCTGTCACATCTCGGGACTACGATCAAGTTAAATCAAAAGCTCCTCTGGGAACCTCGAGTTCTCACGAACATAGCGCGCTTCGCTGCACATCTGGGAGAAGCTATCTACGAAGGCTGGTTCATAGGCGGTGCGGGAGATACCTTGGACTTCTTGGCTCATATCTTAGAGTACCTCCAGCTTCCAAACATCTCCTCAATCAAGGCCATCAGACTCTGCAGTCAGATAATTACCAACATCAGAACTGTCCTACTACGAGTAGTACTCCTCCGGATGTCTGATTTAGATGACGTGGCCTCGGCCCATGATACTGTTCTATTTCTAAATAAGCTTGCCTATTGGCAGACAGCTCTGTTACCATCAGAAGATCCGCAGGATGGCTTCCTCAGACTGCTATGCTATCTGGTCTACAACCGGTTGACTGGTCCCAACAATGACGTGCGTATGGCAGCTGCAAATCTGTGGCGGATGCTGCTCGTCCAGAAAAACGAACAAATTTCTGCAATCCTCCAACAGGCAAGCGCTGTCGGTAGCAACACAATCACAAGAGGATTTGAAAAGATCATGGAGCTCGACAATGAAACATTCCTTGGCTGGGTGGACGATCATCGCGAGGCTCTTGACAACGCGCTGTTTACTGGACTGTCGAAGTCGTGGGGATCTTTCGTTGGAGAAGAGAATCGCAGGACTGAGGAGACAGCGAGGGCGAGGGTTAGCAAGAGGAGGGAGAAGCTGAAGCTTTGGGCATCGGAAAATGCGTCGACCGATGAGATTCTCAGACGCCACGAGACGGGAACTGATCACTGGCGATCAAACATCTACGCTGCGGAGAATCTCAAGCGCCTACGTGCTTTGCAAGATCAGCAAGACAGTCAATCATTCAGCGCAGCAACATGGGCAAAGATGAGCTTGGAGCTTCGCCGACCTGGCGGTGTCTTTGATGATATGATTCAGCCCAAGTGGCAGTTGGATCAAACAGAAGGGCGGAACAGAATGAGGATGCGCCTTATTGCTGACAAAGACGCCCACCTGCAGGATTATCAACCAAAGCGGAGCCAATCTCAAGGACCTGGGAAGCGTCGGCGCAGTACTGTTGCAAGAACAAAAGCAGCACTCAAAGATATTCCTCCGTTGCCAAATCAATCGCACACCACTCGGAACGCAGTCCATGCGCAGACCACGCTGACTCATAACACTGAAGCCTCCGCCAACCCATCGGAGGAGGGAGAGACTGAAGTGGATGCGGATGCGGATGACGACTTTGAAATGGTAGATGACCCACGGGACGGGTCGGAAGAATATGAGGACAAAAATCGGAAAGTTATGCGCAGCCTTCAACGAGGTGATCAAGTCGAACACGTCCACAACGTATCTAGGATTGTTGGACTTGAGGCAGTGGAGGGTCTCCTCATCCTTGGAAAAGGACACCTGTACCTGCTTGACAACCTCTTCCAACGTTCTGACGGTGAGGTGGTGAATGTCTGGCAGGCTCCTCGGGAAGAACGTGATGCGTACTTGCAGATGATATCAGGACGAGAGGCCCATGATCGCCGCGCGTCATCTGTGAAGACAGACTACGAGACGCGAAGCTGGCGCTGGGAGGATGTTCTCAGCATTTCCAAAAGACGCTTTCTGTTCCGTGATGTAGCCATAGAAGTCTTCTTCGTGGATGGACGGAGCTATCTGCTTACCACTAGCACTCCAAATCTACGGAATGAATTACATCATAGGCTACTTGGTAAGGCTTCCCATGCTGCTGACTCTGCGATTGGCGAGGACTCTTGGAGAGTTGAATCGGTAAGGAACCAGGGCGAGGAGATACAGACATTTAGTTCCAGATTCACCAGTGTTTTCGCCCAGAATAACGCGAACCCAGCGACTCGCAGATGGATGAAGGGCGAGATCTCCAATTTTCACTACCTCATGCTTGTCAACACTATGGCCGGGCGTACTTTCAACGATCTAACTCAATATCCTGTCTTTCCTTGGGTCCTCGCAGATTATACAAGTGAGGAGCTTGACCTTACCAATCCTGGCACATTTAGAGATCTGACCAAACCCATGGGGTGCCAAGATCCGGGGAGACAAGCCGAATTCAAAGACCGTTATCAGTCTTTCGCGGAAATGGGCGATGAAAGATCGCCACCCTTCCATTATGGCACACACTACTCCTCGGCAATGATTGTGACATCTTATCTCATCCGTCTGCAGCCATTTGTGTCGTCATATCTTCTCTTGCAAGGTGGCAGCTTCGACCATCCAGATCGATTGTTCTACTCAATGGAAAGAGCCTGGTCTTCAGCCTCACGGGAGAACATGACGGATGTCAGAGAGCTCATTCCTGAATTTTTTTATCTTCCTGAATTCTTGGTAAATCACAATAATTATGACTTTGGCACTCGTCAGGGCGGTGCCGCGATTGACACTGTGGAGCTCCCTCCTTGGGCCAAAGGCGATCCGAAAATATTCATTGCTAAGCACCGAGAAGCTTTAGAAAGCGAGTACGTTAGTCGGCATCTGCATCAATGGGTTGATCTGGTTTTTGGACAGAAGCAACGCGGGGAAGCGGCTCTGGAGGCAACAAATGTGTTCCACCATTTGTCTTATCATGGAGCCAAAGACTTGGACACTATCGATGATCCAGTGGAGAGGTTGGCGACCATAGGCATCATTCATAATTTCGGTCAGACTCCCCACCAAGTGTTTCAGCGGATGCATCCAGCTCGGGAGAATTTGAAGTACAGGGTGAAGCGGCTGGATACTGCCGCCGAGAGTCTAACCCGTCTGCCGTTTCCAGTGTTAGGTAAGTCTTCGGAAAGTAGCAATCTGTCTCCAAGCTTCTCAATAACGCCCTCACAGAAGCCCATGACCGTATCGCGTACTTACAGTACTCATCAAAGCACGAGAAGCTCATTCACTCAGCACCGTTCCGACTCAACATTGGCCCAACTTACGACAAGTATATGGAATGGGGTTTCATAGACGGGAGCGTCAGATTTTATACTGCTGATGCGAAAAAGGTATATGGATACTCATAGCGTATTGCCAGTAAAGTACTGACAAGCTACAGCTTGTCGGTCTGTCCGAGCACGTCCATCAAGGGCAGCTGACGTTCGTTCTGTTTGCAGACTCCAAGACCTTGGTGACGGCAGGCTCAGACTGTACGATCTCTGTCTGGACAGTGGTCATGAGCGCCAATTCTGTTGATCTCCAGCCAAAAATTACGTTATTTGGACATCGATCTGCTGTCGTAACGATAGCAGTATCTAGATCTTTCAGTGTCTTACTCTCTGCCTCTTCTGATGGTCAGGTGTTGCTCTGGGATTTGAATCGCTTGGAGCTTGTCCGCAGGCTAACGACGGGCAAACCAGTCGAGGTAGATTACATCCCCTTTTTTGGGGGGCATGAAGAAGCTAAGGAAGATGCAGTGTGCTCGTATCAATGATGTGACGGGCGTCATCATGCTCTGCCGAGGGCCCGAAGTATCTTTGTGGACACTCAATGGCGAGGCGATGCTGGAGCAGAACATTTACGTCGAAGGTGATGAGATGATCTCCTCTTGTGCTTTCTACGAAGGATCTGGGAATGAGTACCTTGAGCGCAATCTGATCTTTACGGGCCACAGGAAAGGTGTCGTGAATGTAAGCCCCCTCGTCTTCTCTGTAAGTGGTAACCTCTGCCGGACTAATCATTCGCCAGATTTGGAACATGGCCATCTCGGACGGTGCCTTTGTTCTCGAACACGTGAAGCGCATGCATCATTTGGACCATGCGGGCTACAATATTGGCACAACCATCACTTCCATCCTGCCGATGGCGCAAAAGGTGTACACAGGAGATGATGATGGACGAGTGTATGAATGGGACTGCATTCAAAGACAATAAGGGCATGATGGTGATGATGATGATGATGATGATGATGGAGACCTTGGTTGGATGGCTCAGCCACCGATGACTAGAGTACGGTTCACATGGGATGGTGTGTTTAAAAGGAGGCTTTGTATGAATAAACCGCAAGAGGCCTTGTGGCGAGTGGAAAATGAAAGCGGAAGGATGATGGCTTAGTTCTTCTCACATGTACATAGATCAGATGAAGGGAAGACGGGGCATGGGATAAGTACTTATAAGTGTCAAGTCAACGTGATCATGCAGCAGAATACAACATATATGTACTTTTATGTGTACTTCTATTAATAGTGAAAACCTGAGGATGACGTCACACTAGTCCGATTTCTCTCCCGGTTTTAAGCATGCCAATCTCCTTTGTCAATATTTCTTGTCAATCCTACCGTAGTACCTGGGTACTTCAACATTAGGTCCAGTCCATCCACCACCAACACCTCCATCACCACCACCATATCACCCTCACCATGCCTATGCCAGGTTATGTTTTCAAGGATGGAGGTCCCATCCCAGAGTCCGACCTCAAGGACCCCCAAAACCAGGCCAATCATACCCCTGGTGCTCAGCCAAACATGCAACCCGCAACGCGTATCTCTACCACCTCGAGCAGCCCCGACAATGGCACCGTCATAAATACCCCCACATCATCGAGTGCGTCTGCTTCGAACGCTCCCAGTGATAGCCATGCGCTTGCCATTGAAAGTGCTGATCACGATATCAAAGGTGCCGTCCAGCAGAATCATGCAGCCGGCGAGGTTCGAGATATGGGTTGGAATGATCATCCCACGAACGTGCCTACGCCTCTGGTGGCTAAGCTGCCGAATGAAGAGCTTTGGACGCTCGTGCGTCGGTTCAACAAGCAAATTTATCATGTCAAAGCGACGACTGCTCCCTTATTGGGTGGA
Source organism: Xanthoparmelia taractica (assembly GCA_033085395.1). Classification (NCBI taxonomy): domain Eukaryota; kingdom Fungi; phylum Ascomycota; class Lecanoromycetes; order Lecanorales; family Parmeliaceae; genus Xanthoparmelia; species Xanthoparmelia taractica. The sequence continues at coordinate 111,436 of JANQBS010000068.1, read as the reverse complement.
TTGGATTTGTACACTGTAGACGACGAAGAGTTCAGCCCGGACAAGCTGAGGAGTAACCTTGAAAGGTTGTATATGACTGTGATCATTGGGGTGATGGGGTTCGGGAAACACATTGCACGTTTGAGGAGTTGGAGAGAGCCGAGGAGGACGGCTGGATTTTGCGTGGTGAGATCTCTATTCTTCTATTCTAGACCAGTAGGGACAGTGATTGCTGAACCCTGCAGGCTTACGCCATTGCCTGGGCTTTCAACTTTTTGATACCCTTGATGTTCACGACTTTGATTGTCCTCATCGTATACCCACCTTCGCGCCCATTCTTGTTTCCTCCCGTTCCCATGGCTCTAGTCAACTCAAAAACTGGTGGCGTCCAGACGCCTCACGCTGGTATGCTAGGCAGTAAGGATAGCGCGACTGGAGCCCCTGAGAAACACAAGGGAGAAGCAGTCGAACAGGAAGCGCACAATTTTGTCTCTGGCATCGGAGCCATCGCCCTCAGTAGCGCCGCAGGAAAACACGAACAAGGCGATCCGGACTCAGACCCGTTAAATGATTCGGTGCCTGATCCAACCAATATTGCTTCAGACGCAGCCGCCGCCAAGCAGAGTGCGCAAGGAAACCAACCGCAGGCCCAACATGACAAGACGAAGCAGCCGATGGAGCAAGCGATGTGGTTGAAGATGAAGCCGATCATGCATGCCATTGGTGATATTGCGGATGGCTGGGAGAGATTCGCAAAGTACGTCCACTAATCAAGTGATGGAGACGTTCATTATAGCTGCTGACGTTGATCACAGCGCTCTGTCGCCCACTCCCCCTTTTCCCCAAGAGACGCCTAGACTCAGGCTTGCTGGTGTTCTCGTCCCGGCTGTCGCCATTGGGTTGCTCACCACGTCTGCCATGTTCATGAAAATGACGACTGCGGGTATCGGCTTTGGTTTCTTTGGTGACCCACTCATCTGGCGAGGTCTTGATTTACTGAACAAGAACTTCCCGAACTGGCAGAAGTTGCTTGAGATCAGGAAGTATGTCAAAGATTCTTTGCCATATCCAAAAAAGCTTACTGACCCATCCCAGCACACTCCTCAAAGGCGTCCCAACCAATGCCCAGCTCACCATCACCCTCCTCCGTATCGGCGAAGCGAACAAAGCGCCCCTCCCCCCACCTCCTCGTTCAGATCAACCTCCGTCTTCCAGGCCAGCCTCCATAAACGGAGACGACCTAGCCATCGATGCGTCAAACGAAGAAATCCACGAGGCAATCCACAAAGACCCCGAACAAAAAGCCGCCGAAGCGCAAGAAGAACACCACGAAGCACAAAAGAAGAAACACAAGCACGGCCAACACATCCTCGGTTTCTTCAAAGGCACCACCAAGACGGGCGTGGAGGCCAAATTCGGCATCGACAAGGCACGCGCCGCCGTTGGCTCCCAGCACGCCAAAGACCACCTCGGCGTCCTCCCCAAAACCGACGACCCGGAGCCGTCCGGCCCCGTCGACTTCAAGGGCCGCTACAAGGGCAGCAAAGGCTGGATCTACATCTCCACCAACGTTGAAGTCCCCACCGTCTCCTTCTCCACCAGATCTTCCGACGGCACGGGTCTGCTGCCTGAAAAGTCCTCGGCCAGGTTCTCGGTGGCGGTGGCGGATATCACGGAGTTGAAGAAGGTGGGCGGGCTGGGCTGGAAGGCGAAGATTGTGGTTGGGTGGGCGACGGGCAAGACGGTGGCGGATGGGTTGGAGATTGTGGATAAGAGTGGGGAGAGGCATAAGGTTACGGCGGTGAGGTTGAGGGAGGAGCTGTTCAATCGGCTCGTGGCTATGGGCGGGCAGAAGTGGGAGAGCTGGTGAGCTGCGTTCGGGTGCATGGTTTTTGCCCTTCGTACGAGCTTCTTGGAGGCCGTTGTTTTTCGCTGTTGCTGTTGTGTTGCAGTGGTGGGTTTTTTTGGAAGCAAGCTTTTGTATCATGTCGTAAATACAGTATCCTGAGAGAGGATTAACGGTTTCAATTGCATATCAGCTTTTTTGCAACAAAGTGCCATTGAATGCATGCTTTGCACATTCTAAATCAACTATGTATCCGTTTTCTCCCTAATGAGTGACTCAAATATTTACGTCCAACCTCCACTCCATCTATACATACTTGTTCGCCACAGTCGAAAAATGGCAAATGGTGTCCTTTTCTTCTTCTTCTTCTTCTCCCTCCCACGTCTTTACTTTGGTCATGAGATCATTAGTCATTAAGTAGTAATTGCAGGCAGCCCATTTTTTTTCGCACGAATCCCTTCTTTCTATCCAACCTTTGTACCGAAGGCAATTTCTGTTAAAAGAACAATCTTGCAAACAACATCCTAGAATGGTACTCCGGCGGTTGGCACCCCCTTCCCCGCCGTAAAAATTTCCCCTATTCCTTATCTACCATCAAGACCGTCTGTCTGATAAACAATTTAGCCCCATCAAGGCTTTGTCAACTGCTCCTTCCTGAACCAGCGGAAGAAGCCCGCGCACACAATGATCTGCGCAATCAACGCGATCCAGAACCACGCCTCCTTCAGTCCGTGCAGACTTGTTGCCAGGTTTGGGAAGATGGGGCCGGGACCCGTGGCGTCGGGAGCGCAGGCGCGGGCGACGATGGTGGCGACGGATCCGAGGACCTGCGCGCATACCAAGGCGAAGACAACGTGGAATCGGGTCAGCGTTTGGAGGAGGATCATGCCGAAGCCGACGCCTTGGATGGCGTCCAGGGTGCCGAGCCAGAGCCAAAGGGTCCTGCCCGCTAGGGCACCGGCGAGCGGTGAGCCGGCCCACGGCACCCACGATCCCATGCCCGACACGCCCCACAGCATCTGACACCAGCGGGGCGCACCGAGACCGACGGCGAACATGGGTAGGATCCACGAATGGCGCAACGAAGCCCGCGAGAAGATTGCCAGTAGGACGGCCCAAACGCCCACGAAGAATCCAAAGACTAGAAGGACAACCATCCACGTCTTTGCGTGGACGGAACTCCAAAGATATCGCCAGTTACGTCCGTATGGTGCGGATAGGAAGAAGTTCTGGATGATGACGGTGACGAAGAACCAGAGCACAATCTTGCGGCGCATGATCGATTTGTAGAAACTCGGGATCTGGCCTGGCGCTTGACGATAGTAGTCTGGTAGACCAAAGAATAACGCTAATCCGATGACCCAGAGCAAGACAGCGATGGGCGTAGTGATCCCAGTCAGTAGGGGTCCATAGATGGCGAGATTAGCTGAGACTATGCCGTTGACGGTCTGGTCTGTCAACTTGGAGCCCCAAAACCAAAGGAAGACGACGTAAATTTGTTGGGATCCTTGGATGACGCAGGCTCGGAAGGCCCATGTTGCTACTGGGACACTGCCTAGGGGTCTGTTAGTGAGGGAAAGAGCTTGGGAGTCTGGATTGGGCACCGACCTTCGCTGCCGAAATTGAGGGAGAAGAAGAAAGCACCGCTTGAGGAAGCCATAGCGTAGAACGCTGTTGCGACGTTTTGTACCCAGCCACGGCCGACTGCCGTTGTAGAATATGGTGCTAATCCTAGGAGGAAGAAGGCCAGCCCATACAGGGCAAATGGGGTGGCAACAACGTAGACGGACTTGCATGTGCGGAATAAAGCCCACCAAAGGATTGAGGAGGCAAGGTATATGGAGGCGATGATGTAGAGCTTCTCTGCTGCTTGACCGACCTCTCCCGTGAGTAGGGTGATTTGATAAGAGTTCGCCGCGATGATTTGACCCTAGTCATCCAGATTAGCCTGAGCTCACTAGGGGAATAGAATATTTGACTCACAAATGCAAGTAGAAAGGAATACAGAGGCCACTCGCCAATTCTCCGGAGAAGGAACTTTTTCATTCGTGTAGGGGGTGTGTAATCATCATTCAGGAGGTATTGCTCATGCGCGTTGTTATGTGCGTCGAAGTGTTCCAGTTCGACAGTCGAATTGATGGCTGAAGGAACCATCCTCTCATTTATGAGCGGTAGTCGGAAAACGGACGAAGCTGGGGAGTCGGCAGCCGATTTACCCATCTTGACATTTCGGAACCTGTTGAACCAGTCTTTTTCGCTTGAAGTCAGGTAATCTTCGATACAGAGAGGTCCCTCAGACGATTTGCCATTCAGCTTTTCAAGCTTCTTCTTGAAAGCGTTATAGTACAGCCCGGTAGGATCAGTGAAAAATGGTTCCACGCTCTGAAGCTTGTAATCCTTTTTGCCCTGCAAGACCGAGCCGAGGCTCAGGTAATTGGCCGAAGGTGCAAGAGGACCTTCCTCGGGATTCCCTGATAAGCTACTGCCAGAAGCTGCCTCGAAAAGGGGCTGTTCAGGTCGGGGTGTACCAGGTGGCGAAGAACTTGAAGAGCTAGTAGAACCTGGAGAAGTTGGCCGAGAGGCAAGCGCTGGTATCTGTAGAGAAGGTTCGCCTTCTGGTGCATGGCCGGCTTGATGAGCGGCGAAAGATGATCGAAGTCGCGCCAATCTGCGATCCCTTCGACTGGATTCCTGCTCTTCAGGGCTCAAAATGTATTCGTCCACAGTTCTTTCATCCACGTCAGTCATATCCGTCTCGTAGTCGTCTCCGCTCATACTGTTGCGCCGAGTGCTGTTCGCACCAGGCGTCCTGGCTCCGTAAGGCGTGTTGCTTCCGCTCATGACCTGTCGCGGTTGGCTATTTCCATCGGGGTTTCCAAAGTCGAATCTTTGAATGTCACCTTGGCTGAGATATTTATTGAGATCCATCCTTGAACTTGAATCGACGTGTGCGCCGTCGTTGAACCGGGACGCTCTACCGGTCCATGCCGGCGACATATCCTCAGGCAAAGGAGGCATGTCTGGAGCGTGTTCGGTCATCGAGAGCGTTTGCTCATCTGGAACCCTACTTCTGCTTCTACGTCTGAAACGTCCCATACCCGCAGGACTAGAAGCTCGACTGCCAACGCGACTGTTTGCGGCAGTGTTTGTAGCCGTATTAGCAGCAGTGTTCGCAGAAGTACTTCTGCCCGATCGAGGCGCAATTGAAGGAGTTCTGGATCCGGTCCGTGATTTGCTGAGTCGGTTGCGTTTCCTTATCTCGCGCGCTGGGACATGGCCCGGTCCGAATCTTAATCCGAGTGAAAGTGGGCCACTTTTGGGTTCCCTAACAGGACTCGTAGCGCGAGTTGTTGTGCCACTAGGCAGTGCGCTAGGAGTTGTACTATGCGTTGCTGTATTAGGCATACTCCATTGTCCTCGGAAGATACGAGATGGGGTGGATACGCCGGACACTGTGCCCGAGTAACGCGCCATCTTGTCTCTCTGCTTGAACGCTGCTTTTTGACTCAATCTGATCGCTGTCTCTTGCATGATGCTTAGATCTTCCTGCCATTGTGCGATTGGGAACCGTTGTTTAGCTGATCGTGCTCTCATTGTAGCCCGTACACTTGTTTTCGAAGCTAGAGCACCCTCGATCGCCATTTTGAATTGGCTGATCAAATGCTTGCTTGTGGTTGATTCAATAGTGTACCACCACCTAGGACAAAGATATTGTCAGTGTCGTCTTTAAAAAGCAACAATATGCGGATGCTCTCTGAGCTGATTGGACATATGGAGAGGCACTTACCCAGGCATATTCCCCAAACCGCCCACCCTAGCACCAACACCGAGTGCTCCTTTCCGACCAAATTCCACCGCGACCAATCCGAATGGCTCGTCTCGTGAAGGTATGAGAGCGAACTCGGCACCGCTAAAGATAAAAGGAGGAAGCGCAGTGAACTCTGGTTTAGAGAACACTCGGTCCGGGTATAATTCCATTAATCTGGCCAGCTTTAGAGCCGCGAACCTTCCATGCAGGTCGATGACCGGTCCTATGCAAATGAGCTGTGCATGTTTGTGGTCTTCGAGGATGGCCGGAAACACATCGGCAATCAGGTCGACTCCCTTTTGGACCGACCAGCGGCCAACGAACACAAATAGTTCCGCGTCAGGATCTGTTGCTAGATTTGCCCATTCTTGAGCCTGACGCTTGAGCGCGCCCCTGCTGGCCTCGAACGTCTCGTCTACTGTAATACTTTTAAGGTCTGGAAGTTGTTTGTCCCAACCTTCGGTATCGGTTGGATCCGGATTAGGCAGACTTCCAACCTTGTCAAGGCCCCATAGGATTGGATACCTTGCAAAGGAACGTTTGCCATACTTCTCAGACACGCCAGCAGCACCATACCCTTTCTGCCATACACGTAGATAGCTTGCGCCCGCATGGAGGAGATTGAAAACCTCACCAAACTGAACGTAATCGCTGACGACCTCGGGCCTCAGGTTATAGATTTTGCAGACTTCGTCAAACTCCGAGGGAGTTCGCACGGGCCACAGACCCTGGAATTCGGCGTTATGGAGAGACAAACAGCAGGGTATGACACGTGGAAGCAAGTGCAGGGGCGCGACGGCGCCGTGGTAGTCGTTGATGTGGTAAAGGTGGACAGGAAAGCGGCGCATAGCCTCCGCGATGCACTGATTCCAGGCTGAATAGTATACAGCACTATCGATGTCGTCCATTCGTGCCGGATAAGGATCTGCTTTTGTTTGCTGACGAAAGACAGGCGCATCCAGTAGGACATAGGTGATGTTCCGCACATGATGATACTGCACCTGAATAGTGTATTCTTGTTCGAGGATCGTTATTGTCATGGGCTTTGCACGTTGATCCACCGGATAGTCTATCCCTTGTACGCAAGGAACCACCCAGATCAAGTCTTGATGCTGGAGATGCTTGCCCATCGTCTGAGCCATGACTCCCAGGCCACCGATTTTGATTTTGATATCCCAGTCGTCAATGTCATACTCCATGGTTGCGATTAATATGGTCTTCCGGTTTGCGTTCACCATGATACTAGGTTGTTCACCATTTGGCTTTTTAAAGAATGCGGAGGCGTTGTCTGGGAGGTTTATCTTGGAAAGGTGGCCTTGCATCCTCTCTCTCATGGCAACTGGAAGGATACTCATCTTCTCGGACCTCCCGACTTGGTTGAGCTTGACATCGTAAAAGACCCACAGGTAAATCCACACGCCTAGACAGCTCGTGAGGATAGGTATCGCAACGAGGAGGCAGTAGATTGCGGCTTGCCTTCCCCGTGAACCAATAGGCGTCACACTGTAACGGAGGTCGGCGTCGTTCACGCCAACTCGGTACGCAACGTGCGGCGCAGGAGGATAGTCCTTGACCTCCACAACATTCTTGAGCAAAGACACTGGAGACAATAGGTCCAAAACCCCGTCTCCGTCAACATCTCCGAAAGCTCGTGTAAGATCAGGTTGGCCGTCAGGATTTGAGCCCCAAGCATTGACTTGAAATTCTCCCGGCCATTCTGTCATGAAGTCCCACTCCCAAAGACCAGAGCTATTCTGTACCATCGTCTCCGATAGTCCAGAATCATAGCCATACTGGTTGAATGCACCGTGCACGAAAAGGTGGGGATATCTTCGAGGTTTGTGATTGCTGCCGGCAAGGTCGCCTTGCTGCTGGTGGTTGCTCGAGCCGGTCTTTTGACTCCAATATTCCACGGTGAGATGTTCACCTGTCCATGCTTGGGCTTTTGTTCCAGACCATGGCTGCTTCTCGATAGTCGTGTTTCCTCCCTTGTACGGCAGCCAGTCGCTCCAGCTGGATTGCCAATTTGTTGAGTAGCGGTATAAGTCGGCACCAGCGGCTTTGTGCGAAATGTAGAGATCGCCATTGGCATCCTTATGCAGTATGGAATTGGAGTAGTTGGCGGATCGCGGGAACACCATGGGGTTGTCAATCTGGCCGACACGGAGCAGAAAGTGATGAACAGCGTTTGTGGAAGTATTTCCAATAGCGGTGGTTGCATTTGCTATGTTGATTTGGTGTACCCCGTCAGAAACATTCACCAGGTTCCCAGCAATCCTCCATACAGCCGGAATCTGGGAGGTCACCGTGCCTGTGTAATGGGATACTCTGGCGGTGTTGTCGTTGACCATCTTGCATGAGACGCTGCTGTTGTCAATCGACGCGACCGAACCGTCTTCGGTTGTGGAGGTGATGCTAATCGCATTCTGCACGTTCGAGCAATCCATCTCTTCCGAGAAGTATAGCTCGATTGGGATGGTCTCATTCGACAGGAGCCGGGCATCGTGCCCAGGATTGAATTTGGTGATGAGAGGAGACGGCCGTAGCCATTGGGCGACAGGGACGTAGGCCTTGAAGCCATACGCATCCATAGTAATTTCCTCGACGCAACCATTGACTTTTGTAGCGTTGTCCAATTCGAGATACCCCGTGGTTGCACCCAGCTTGACTTCATCGTAGGGATAGAATAGATTTTTGACCGTAGTGCCGTTATGGTAGGGAGCTAGGAGCCCGGTGGCGTTGCTCTTGCAGTCGAAGAGGTATGTAGCCTCCGTGCCTTCGTTGGAGAAAAGGAGCCAGATATCCTGAAGTTTTTGTCCTTCAGTAGTAAAGTCCTGAAGGTTCGGCCACCCCGAACGTCGGATCGACCAAAGGCCCGTTTCTGTAGCTGTGCCAAACGAGCCGGGTAGATATAGCGGACGAGTCTGCAGGGCTATAGTCTCAAGGTAGAATCCGTCTGTGAGCACGGGGTATCTTTGGCGCATCTCATACATGGCAGCGATGAGATTGCGGATCGGATGCGACGGGTCTCGATGGTCAAGACTGTTCCAGTCGTCTTTGCAGCCGTTCGAATAATTGCCAGGCGGCCAGTTTTCGAACTTCGCGTTGCCCACGCTGTAACAACCGTGATCCTGCCACCCTGTAGCCGAAGACATAGGCTGCCTACCAAAGACATAGTTGCTCGCGGTGTTGTCCATAACGTAGTAGGCTTGTTCTTCGCCCCATTCGAGTAGCGGGATGCCAGGCAAGAGCAGTGTGGTGATGAAGTTGCCAAGAATCTGCCGTTGGGTTCCATTGATGATAGTGGGCCATCTAAAATTGTCCTGATTCTGCGCACCATACATGTGCCTTGGGTCAAATTTGCCCGTGTTCGCGTTTATCAGGTCGTTCGATTGGATGAATGTGTTCCAGGCAAGGACAAAATCTGTAGGCGACTCTCCTGTCGCAAAGAGGTTGCCATCCATCCCCAGGATCCTCAGGAGTGATCTGTAAGTCGAGTAATGGAAGCAAGCAGCGTCGAAAGCATTCTGGCCAGCGTCGCGGATGAAGAGTGAGTCATCTGCCGTCTCCGTCGTTAATTGGACAGCTTTGTTGGTGTCGTTCACAATCATAGTTGGTTCTTTACCACGGCCTAAGTAGACAGCCCCGAAAGCATTACCTGAAACGATTTCGCCCTGGTTCCGATGATCAGCGACCAGTCTGTTGTGACGATATGGGCTTACATACTGGTATGAAGAAGTTTTCCTTCCCAAAAGAGGAAGCGCATCCGCGGATAAAGTTTGACCAGTGTCCTGCAGCGTCAACCGTGACTTGCTGGCCTTTGTCGATCCTGAAGCCGTCGATGTCCAACACTAGAGATGTATTGCATTAGCGATAATTCCCCAAGATACCAGAATAGCAACTTACTAGCGATTTGAAGACAAGAAAGGTGCTCAATCTTTGATAGGACGGAAGGTTTCCACTCCCGCAAGCGATCTTGAACCGACGCGAACTTCGAAATCTGTCGTTGCCATTCGGGATATATGTCGAAGGCTGCAATGTCGCCGTATTGATCAAATTCGCTATCGCGGCAACCGACCAGGTATTCACTGCCATTGCCGGTGACTTGCTCGCCGTAATCATTATACCAACGAGGATATTCGACATCACAAGTGTCACTGATAATTGTTTTAGTATGGAGATCAATGACGACAAATTTGTAGCAGCAATCTTACAGCTCGGTGTTGTCGAACTGGAAGTCATGATACCTCCTTGATGTCTTCCACAGTGCGTTCCATTCTCCGTAGTTGAGGGGCGTGGAGACATTTAGATTGCCCTCAAACCCTATCAAGTCTCCCAGCGTACCAAAGGTGTTATCGATCAAGACATACATTCCTCGAGCATGCATCTCATCGATACATCGCCGCCAGATGTCGATCGTGGCAAAATGAGCGTCGAGAAGGGTCAGGTCCAGCGGACTAAAAGCGTCCGCGCCCCAAGGAAAGTTGATCATGGGACTTCCGGCGAAGTAAATGGCCTTGATCCCCATGCCAGCGACGTAGTCCAACGTGTCCACCAAGCCCTGGATGTCCCCTCCATGCCTTAATTGGGTACCCGTCAGGTCATGTTCCCAGGCAGTGCCATTGATGTTGTCATTGTGAGGGTCGCCGTTTACGAATCGGTCGAGCATGATGGTGTAGAAAGGGAATCTCCAATTTTCTGGTGAGGGAGTGTATGCTAATCCTTGTCAGCACAGGCACCGCTTAGGGAGGTGTCGCCCTTACTGTGGTTCTCCCACTGGCCCCAGTAATCCATCACGTTGGTAGCTGTCTGATTCTGATTGAGATTCCATAGCACTTGTTCTGGATCATACTTTATGGAAAGCGAAGCGCCGATGAAGAGTGCAGTCACGGCGGCCAATGGCCGCATGCAAGATGGCCCAAACATCGTGGCCTAGACAAAAGAGAAGGTGACACAGGGCTCACTCCGACTCGTCATGAGTAAGAACAGGGTGAGCGAGGACTAGATGGACGCGCAAGATTTCACAGAAGTAGAAGGTGGGCGAAGAGGGTTGGGCGGGGGGGAATAAAGAGAGGAGAATGGGGCAGCAAGGTGTTTGAAGGAGTGAATGCAGAGGCATTGTTGATTAAATACTAATATCCGGAGGGTACGTACCACCGTACCCCCCTGCTCGCACATGGTCAAGCTTATAGACTTCGTAGAGCGTACTAGTTGAAAATAGAAGGTTAGCAGAAGGAACTGACAACGATGTGCCCAACGCATATGCTTGGGGAAGATTATTTTGTGCTTTGTGAGAACGGCCATTGGAATTGACATTGAAGGATGCTACCAGGGGTATGACTTGCGGCTGACTAGCGGCCGGGCCACTAATATTCTGCATCGAGTGTCCTGAATGAGGCTTTTGGATCAGCAGTCTTCTCTCCGGCACCTTGCTATTGGCGGCCTAGCGGAGGTACCCTGCAAGTTTGTCAGGGTACCGGAGATGGAGGGCAAAAGGTCAGATGCGTCATCACGCATGTCTACCAGTCCCAACGCTTTGCCTTAGCCGCCTAGACCTGCCTTCTGATATATATTGATTCTTTCCTTTGCCCGATGGGAGCTTCCGCCATGTCTTCTGCAGGTGGTGGCTTCCGGCAGATCATGGGGGCTTTGAATCGGCAGATCCACCAAGACAGCCCGGTAGAAGGCATGCAGGCTGCCTACCGACAGATCAGAGGTCCTCACGATTGGGTGGACGTTCCACGCTGCAGGGGGGGTGGGGGAGCTGTCGAATCGTTACACCGCTGGACAAATCAGCGTATTGCGGATTCTGGAAAGGGCAGATGGAGGTCATGTTTGACAGTGGGCGGCTGGGGGATGGAGGACAGGCTGGCGGGGGCATGATGTGTGACATTGGAGAGGGAGAGTGAAGAGCAGTTGTTTGCCAGCGCTTAACCGCTTGGGGGGATCTTCCGATGGGGAAATGCTGGCAAAGGCAAAAGAGAAAGATTCCAAAAGTCAGTTAAATTTCGAGAAATGTATTTTTGAGTTGTGATATGTAACGGGTGGAATGAATGATATGATGGGTTGGATGGGAATAAGGGAATTGGCCATTGATCCTATTCAAAAAATCCAATCAATCCAATATCATTGGCCGACAGTGGCCGATGTCCGCATCTTTTCTGTGCATAGCTAGGCACTCATAGCACTTTAGGCCAAGGTGGTAAGGTTGAAATAAGGTTGCCCGGAAGAGGCGTTCAAAGGCTAACGATTTGACACCATCTTGGCTAAATGTGCTTTACTTCGCATCTCCTTTGGATCATTATCGCCACGCAGAAAATAGTCCGCCCATTTGCTATCCTTGTTATTTTCAGCGTTTCTTTTTCAACGGCCAAGCTGACCTCATTTGTCTTCCCTCACAGCTATCACATCCCATCACACTTATTACGGACTTTGCCCCGACGGTATTTTTATCCTGCTCGCCCCACAATCCAAGTCGCAGCAGCATCTGGTTTCAATACGAGTGGCGCCGATCGTTTCAAAAATGATAAGATCAAAATATTTCCTGCTTCACCGTGCATAAAGTGGGTCTGAAAAGAGACTTTTCCTTATTCCTGGGATGCATTCCCACAATAAGGGACCCCCTCCAATTCTACTTCGCTCTTGCAAGGTTGCTGCATATTGCTCGCTGTACAAAGTACACAAGTACAGAAGCATACAATTTGCCAGCGTCAGCTTTGACAAAAGCCACAAACAGGAAAACGCGTCGGTCAATTCGTTCGCCGATTCTGTACAAGTACCATGGCAGCCGCCAAGCAAAATGCGAAATCAAATTCTATCGCTCCCAGTGCCTGTGCCTAAAGTGAGGCGATGACACTTCTATTCCTGTTGCCAGATCAATAGTCCGCCATATGTCAAACAGGCTGAGAAGCACCAAAAGACCTCCGAAAAAACAATGACACATGCCAACCAATTCTGACCCCATTAGGCACACGTTGTTTTGGTTGACTTGAATTACTTGCGCACGTCGGTTTTGACCGCCGGTTTGGATATTTCTTGCTCTGGTCCAGGCAGGCGTGGCAGGTACGAAGTACCTCTTCGGAGCGATCTCGACGATCGAAACGATGAAAGGACTTTAGGGGCAGGGCAAATCTCCTTTTAATCTGTTGCATCGGAAAATTGCTCAGAGTCGATTGCATGATGCGCGCCGGAATACATCGGATTTTCAGCATGCAGCCTTGGCCAAGCCCGAGGTTGTCCGACTGTACAAATTACACTTTGTGCCTGGACAACACTCGCTTTCCAGCTGGCTGAACACTGTTGAGCGCACGTGCTTCCAACTAGAGCACGTTCTCAATTGCATTGCGCACGCAATCTGGTGGATCGTGAATCTACCTTCTGCGCTGGCGGAGCATATAGTACTGCTTATGATAACAAAGCACAATGTCCCTTATCCGACAAGGATCGAGTCCGGGTAATCCGGGAACGCTTATCGGCCTTCAGTGGACGCAGTGGGGGTAAATGGTAGATAGGTCCTTTGGGGAGGGCTAATTTCCCTCACATTGCTGATAAAGTGATAATGCGTCCGAATTGAGCTTAATGTTCAACTGCTGATTAGTGCATTTCAAGCGTGGTTTCACGATCCTAGTTCTACGGAAGGTCAGAAGGGTGTATCCGCCCTGAATCGCCGGTCAACAACGAAAATGTTAAGTAAAGTAAAGTAGTGAGCCTTCCGAGATCGAAGTGGAAGCTTTCGGGGCCTTGGCGTGCCCAGGGAACAAAAAGAGCTTAAGATTGCCTTGCACGATGCCAGTGTCGACTCAGTCCTCTTAATGATAGAAAGATCAATGTCATTGTTAAAAGAATTATATGAATATCAGACAACAATGCCAGGAGTAGCGCGCAAGGATGGCGCCTAGGCGTCAAGATGGCTCGCAATCGCATCCGACAAGGCTCGGATTTTTATTGATCAATATGGCGTTAGGGCTGGCTGGCCGCGTGTAGGGTTGAGCTGACACCTCAGGCAAGGTTAACATCAACGGCAACAACTATTTTCTCAGTGGCACTCGATGCCCATAATGCCTCTTAATGAGGACTCGATGTAAAGCTTTCTGCTAAATTTGATAGCAGTCCGTCCTGCCACGCTCAAGGCCACGAAAATGCAGAGCATGCAAAGGCGATTTGGCAAATTCTTGCCCAGGAGTGCCGATGAAACCCAGGTCGCCGTACTGCTCAATGACTTTGAGGAAGCTGACAAAATGCTCACAAAGGTATGTTCCATTGTAATCTCTACACACATATGAACCTTGAAGCTGATTTTCCAAGATCATTGACGCGGCGAAAGCATGGAGAGATTCTTGGAGGGATATACTGGGTACACAGCAAAGACTCGCCCACGGTTTCCAAACACTCTATTCTCCAATCATTGGGGCCGATGAGAATCATGCGGGACACGAGCCTGTGACAACTCCCCATCATGTAATGGAGAGGACAATCAACTTTCACACGGCTTATGACGAGCTCCGGACAGATCTGCTGGAGGAGGTGGCAATGGTCGATACACGGATCATCAAGCCAGCGACAGAAGCGAAAGACTGCATTCAGCCCATGAAGAAAGTCATCAGGAAGCGAGGAGATAAGAAGGTTGGGACCACCATCCACGAGTCGGTCAACTATAGCGCTGATCTTTGCAGCTGGACTTCGAGAAGTATCAAAAGCGAGTCGAGACAGGGAGGAGCAAGACCAAGAGGTCGGATCGGGACAATGCATCCCTCGAGAAGGCAGAGGCAGAGCTAATCAGAGCAAAAGATGTACGTTGAGGTTCATCCTGCCCTGCACCTGGATTTGTCCCTCATCGCTCTTGCACGCTCTCTATTTATGACTTTGATTGATATCGTCCAAAAGATGATGCTAATTAAGTCACAGGAATATCAAGTTGCAGACGATCATCTTAAGTCTAGTCTTCCGCCTGTCGTCACCGCCGCGTTCTCCATTCTCCCCCATCTTCTCGCAGCCCAGATCATGACACAAAACACCCTCCTTGCCCAATCCTACACGCTCTTGCACGATTTCTGTGATGGGGAGGGCTTTCCGGACCCTCCACCTTCCGCAAGTGCAATCATATCCACCTGGGACGTTAGTTTTCGGCCGGTCAAGCAAGAGGTGGAGAGCATAGCTTGCATTGCCGGAGGAAAAACTGTGCGGTCGTCGATGAGGATTGAAGAAAAACCACACGGGACAATGACCGGCCTGAACATTCGCAATGGCATATCCTCCCAACGTCATTCTAGTCACTCGCGGATAGAGGACAAGTCCCACAACCCAATGAACGGTCCCAACATCCGCAATGGTATTTCTGCCCAACGACGGCCTAGCAGCAATCAGTCAAACGCGCTGATTCCGCCTTCTCCAGCGTTGAGTGCTACGTCAGATCCACCTTCACCGGAGTTCAGGGAGAGTGCACGACCAAGGATAGCGTCTGTTCCTTCACAAACCTCGCTGGGCTTAGCTACACCGAATTATAATGCATCGGCTGTTGCAAGTCCACAATCAGGTGATCCAGCGATGCATGCTCCGGCTGGTCCTCGCGGAGACTACTTTAATCGTGATCGGCTACCGTCGAACTCTTCTGCGGGGATGGCATCGATTGCCGCAGGAAAAAAGAAGCCGCCACCTCCTCCACCAAAAAGGATCCCTTCGGCGCAAGGAACCTGGGTGACAGCGCTCTACGAGTTCGCAGGCCAGGGAGACGGAGATTTGGTGTTCCGTGAAGGTGATCGGATCAAAGTTACTAAAAAGACTGAAAGCACTGATGACTGGTGGGAAGGCGAGCTTAATGGTGTCCAGGGGAGCTTCCCAGCTAATTATTGTCGACTTACATAGACTTTGGAAGTCGGTGAGCGTATGCTATGAAAAAGTGTTTGATGAGATGGTAGAGACTTCAACACTTCAATTCCGAGGTCTCTCATGGCAAGAACATTTTGGCAGCCTCTTCATAGACCGATTCACTTCCTTGTTGTCAACAGATGTAGGCCATTCGTCAAGATGCCGACTATATAGAGCGCTAGCGGTTCAGCGACCTTTGAGCGGGTGCAAAATCTCTACAGCTTCTTAGAATCCAAATGTACCTTATTCTTATCTATCAATTACACTGAGCAAGGTGTAATGCGGGCTTTCTCAACAATGAATAGGTGGACCTTCAGAATCAAACTTATTGTCAAAAGCTACAATGTTTGATAATGATGAAATTCTCTCGGCACTGGCGCTATCGAGAATGTCTTCTAGAAAAAGTACTAAGAAAGACACTTTAGCCATAATAAATACAACATGATGAATACAACATCCAGTGGCATTGAAATGGCGAAGTTTGAATGAAGAAAGGTCAACCGCTTCTTAAGAGACCTAATGCCAAGAGGTGGCAAGGCCTTTCGCTTTCACTTTCAACACCCGAGAGATCACCGGATCCCTCTCTGTGGACAGGCTTCGCCCAAGAATATACAAGTAAAATGTCTGACACCGCTGAAGAGCTGCTGAAAAGACCTTTGTATGGTAAGAAGACCAGTCCTGTCGGCTTGGCATCTCTGACCATGTACTCAGTCTTTAACCTACCCCAAGAGCTACTCCTGACCCTTCAACTCAAAGATCCCACGATTTTGCCCCCTCCACTAAATAACATACCGCATTTTTCTGAAAGCGCGTCGGGAACAGACGCAGAGACGCTCAGTGGGGAAACAAAGCCCTCGACAACGTGTCAGCTGTGCGGAACATCCTTTCCAAATGTGCAACAGCAGCGTCTACATGTCAAAACCGATTGGCACAACTACAATCTGAAACAGAAGATTAGGGGCGCACAATCCGTCTCTGAGAATGATTTTGAAAAGCTGGTTGATGACTTAGATGAGAGTATATCTGGTTCGGGATCGGAGTCCTCGCAGTCTGAAGCTGATGGCGAGGGAGCAAAAGAGAGCACCCTGAGTGCATTGCTGAAGAAGCAAGCTAACCTAGGCCGTCCACGTACACAGGAAGCGTCTATGTCTAAGAAGCAGAATAGAGGCCCCGACAAACCTCCACTGGTATGGTTCTCGACCCCTCTAATCCCCAACAATACTTCTCTGGGCATATACAGAGCGGTCTTCACAAACTCGGAACTAGAACAGCCCGACCTTGTTGACGTTGTCCGCAAAAAGCAACTCCGACCTGTTCCCGCAAAGCCTTTGCCTGCCCATTACTCAAATGGTGCACCACTCCCCTCCACAATGACCAGTCCGCAAATCTTCCTCTGCATGATTGGTGGGGGCCACTTTGCTGGCATGATCGTCTCCCTCGCCCCTAGACTGGGAAAACAAACTACAGGAATCGAACAGCGTCAAGCGGTTGTTATCGCTCACAAGACCTTCCACCGTTATACGACACGCCGCAAACAAGGCGGCGCCCAATCTGCCAACGATTCGGCCAAGGGCGCTGCGCATTCTGCCGGCTCTTCTTTACGTCGATACAATGAAGTTGCTCTAGAGCAAGAGATACGTGCGCTTCTAGCAGAATGGAGAGATCTAATTGCTGCCTCTCAACTCATCTTCGTCCGCGCGACCGGTAGCTCAAATCGGCGTATACTATTTGGCCCTTATCAGGACCAAGTTCTACGGCAGAATGATCCCAGGAATCGCACGTTCCCATTCAGCACAAGACGTGCTACACAAGCTGAGTTGATGCGTGCATTCGTCGAAGTCACTCGCGTCAAGGTCAGCTATGTCGACGAAGTCGCCCTTGCCGAGGCAGCAGCAACAGCTGCGCAATCAGAGGCTGACCGCGCTGTTTCGCAAGCAAATGCCCCCATTCTTGAGGCTAAAGCCAAGCCCTCAAAAGAAGAAGAAGTAGCCAGGCTCCACACTACGCAGCTACAGGCTCTGGTTCGCCGCTCCAAAGTACCTGCTCTCCTTTCTTACCTTGTGACCAATTCGCTGTCCCCCAATTTTCTTTTTGACCCCCCAACCACCCAAGCGAACCATCATGCCCCCACGCCTTTGCATCTAGCTTCCTCTGTCAACAGCCCAGCAGTTGTACTAGCGCTGCTGACAAAGGCGGGAGTTGATCCCTCGGTAGTCAACAAGGATGGGAAGACTGCTTTTGATCTAGCTGGGGAGAGAGGGACTAGAGACGCCTTCAGAGTTGCCCGCAGTGAACTAGGAGAGGGCAAATGGAACTGGAACTCTGCTCACATCCCTGCTCCCCTGTCAAAAGCTGAGGCTGATAAGAGGGAAGAATGGGAGCGTGCGGAAGCTTGTAAAGCTGAGCTGGAGAGGAGGAAGGCCGAAGAAGACCGATTGAGAAACGAGGTTAGGGTGGTGGACAACGGGCTGAAAAAAGCTGGAAGAGGGCTAGTGGCTGTGGAGAAGACAGCTGAGGAGCGCCGGGAGGAAGACGGCAGAGGTATGACACCTCAGACGCGCATGATGGTAGAGCGTGAGAGGCGAGCCAGGGCAGCGGAAGCGAGACTTGGAAGACGTTGAGATATCCAAGGTAAAGGTTGGGGTGAAATTCTCAGCTACGAGTGGTCTCAGCTACAAGTGGTACTTGGTTAGAACTGTGTCTACGAAGCAAACGTATTGACGTTTCTTTTTGAAGGTTGCTGCGTTGCTGATCAATCTGTGCGTGGCGTGCATGATCGAAAGTTTAAGTACTTCGTATGCACTCGCTGCTTGAACTTTATCTTCACCAATAGCAATCATATCTACCTGCAGGATTGATCATTGTCGAATCCCATGGGATGAACATCAATCTAACAGCTAATTATCCGGCAAAAGCAAAACTTCATTTGGGGAAAAGAGACAAAAGATACATGTTGAAACCCGAGGCCTTGGACAACCAACAGGACTCCATCATCACAAGCATGCCCAAAGAATTCCTCCGAAATCACGAAATCGTGCTTGCATCGCATTATCTCGGATCACTGGCCTTTCGCGTCTTCTTGCACCTTTTGTCCTCCAGCGCCCTCGAAGTCTCTTTGCCGTGCGTCTCAACGTTTTTCTCTAGCAAAACGGACGCCTTGCATCAACCGCTTTCCATCCCATTCACTGGGCTCCAAGTCCAATCCGCAAACCTCCATCCTCCCATCCCTGAACCTTTCATACACACCTTCCCAGGCCTTCCTAGCTTGCTTCGACCTGGGCATCGCGCGCATGTAGTCCTGCCTAGGGACGTCGTACTCTGGTCCTGGTAGGTCTGCGTCCGATAGTCGTATGTATGCTGTCGTGTCAAAGAATTGTGTGGCATCGAATTGCGCATCTACATTGCGCAGTCCCGATGTTTGAGCAAGCAAAGTCATTGGACTCTCGCCGTCTGCTGGTGCCGGCGTAATGGGTATGCGTTGCAGAAATTCGCTGTCTGGATAGGCGCCTTCGGGGAGGGAGGAGCTGATGTCTCGGTATGTTTCTTTGGAGGGTTCGATGAGAAGAATGGCGGGCTGCATGCTCTCGTCGTCTGGCGCTGAGAGACCGAGTAGAGGTTTCTCCATCGGCAGCGTGAATAACAGATCCAAAGGCGTCGAGTCCAGTATCAACCCGCTCGGTTGTAAAAAGAGAATGCGATTGCAGTGAACCAAACTCAGTAAATTCATCAGAGGATACTTCTCCTCTTCCGTCAAACCCCCACTCCCCTCCACCACCGGTATCGACTCGACAGCTTGCAACATCACCTTATACTCCTTCGCCGCCTTCCTCAACAACCGCCTACTCGTCTCCCTCCTCCTCCCCTCTTCCCTTCTCCCATCCCTACCGTCTGACCCCTCCTCCTCCCCAACTTCCTCCACCTCCCCATCCCATTCCCGCGGATACACAATAATCCTCTGCGCCATACTCTGCCCCCTCTCCACCTCCCGCATCCCCATCACCGCCCCGCACACCTCCACATGCCGCCGCACCAACTGCACGTACGCCGCCTTCGCCCACCCGCCCCGCGGCTTGTTCTTGGCCAGGAACTTGTCGTAGAATCCTCCGTTGCCGTAGCCGGAGCCGGGCGGTTTCCCAAAGTGTTTTTGCAGCACGGGGTTCGTGATGGGGGCGGGTGGGGCCGGGGGAGGATGCAGGGCTACTTGGAGGGAGCGCACGGTTTGCTGTTGCAGTATGTAGCCTGAGAGGAAGAGGAGGGTCGTGAAGGTGAAGACTGTGATTTTGTTAGTGGGGTTGGTTTTGGGGGGGGGGAGAGAGGGAACTGGGTTGTTGGGGGGACTTGCCGACGCCGGAGGAGATGGCGACGGAAATTTGGCCGCTTGTGAGGAGCATGGTAGGTGGGTAGGCTATGATCGGAGTATCATGGTGGGCGCGCGGGCGCGGTTTGGATGTGAAGAGTTTCCTGTTTGAAAGCTTTTGTTTACTTGTTGGCTTGTTGGCTGGGCGTTTTGGTAGGGCTGAAATGAGTCCGCTCAGCCTTATCAAAAGCAGTGGCAGGATATCTTTCAATTACTTTATCATGCTCGACTTGTCAATGAAATCACTCAGTAAATACATTTGCTAAAGTATCATACATATACGTGTAGGGTGACGGGTCACATTACTGCTCACCATAGATCTAATTTGACGAAAGGCAGCTTAAGAAGCATGGCAAATCAGAATCCTGTTCGAATTACAGTTTTGATATCAGGCAATGGTTGGTAATCACTTTCTTTCCTACCGCAGAGTTTTCTGCTGCGCCATCTATTAGAGATGAAGTAACAATATATTTATGTCTGCGCAGGAACCAATCTCCAAGCCTTGATCGACGCCAGAGACGATGCTCTTAAAGGATGTAGCATTGTGCGAGTTATCTCGAACCGCGTTAAGGCTTATGGACTTGTGCGAGCCAAAGAAGCTTCAATACCTACGCACTACCAGTAAAACTGTCCACAGGTTGGCTCCACTAGACGTACAGCAGACTTACTGACTTTTCCTCAAAGTAATTTGATACCGTATAGAGAAAAATACGGAGACAACGCAAGAACAGAATTCGACAAAGACCTGGCTGCTATTGTCCTTGCCGACAAGCCAGACTTAGTGGTCTGTGCTGGGTGGATGTCCATTCTAGCTGATACGTTTCTCGGCCCGCTTGCTGAGGCTCATGTTCCCATTATCAATCTGCATCCTGCGTTGCCGGTAGGCTGCACCCGTTTTCTCATTCTTGGGTTCGCACAGGATTGATTTGATTAGGGAAAATTCAATGGCGCTAAAGCCATCGAGCGAGCACATGATGCATGGCTACAAGGAAAGATTGACAAGACTGGAATAATGATGCACTATGTAATCTTAGAAGTCGACATCGGCGAGCCAATACTTGTGAGTCAACGCTTCTTGTTTTGCATCAGGACGACCAGGACCATTCCTAACGATACGGTAGGTAGAGGAGATACCTTTTATCAAAGGTGTCGACGAGAACATTGAGATGTTGGAGCAAAGAATCCATGAGAAAGAGCATAAACTCATCGTCTCAGCAACTCGTATGATAGCCGAGAAGATACAAAACCGCAATTCTGAGGGCGTGTCATGATACACGTTCATGCTCTCAAACTTGTACCCAAATCCCTTTTCTTCTACTCTCCTCATAGTCGACGGGCGTCTGGTGTACCCTGTGGGAACGTCGTCAGAGGTTCTGAGACTCTCGTCATATCAGCGCCCGTTCATTGGCACTTCCACAGAAGGTCTCGTATTAAGTTCGCCCGCCACGACCAAAAATCGGATCTCTATGCTTTTTGGCTCCTTCAATCGCCGGCATGTCAGCAACAGGTCATCCAGCGTATAGAGCTCAGCCCCGTCCGAGTCAAAGAGTGACTGCGAGTGTTGCCGGTACAGCCTGTGAATGCATGTCGGTCATTTATGTTTGGGGATCATATCGACGCGGTCCAGGCAAATGTCGAAACCGGTGTTTGACTCCTCACTCAATGAGATCCACTGGTCATTGACCAAAGCAAGGCTGGAGAAGGAGCTGCTCCGACAAACGAAGCGACATTGCTAAAGCATTACAACATGGAAATTCAATGCGATATCAAACCCGGCTTGAGGATGCAGTCTGCGTTTTCTTCTACATTGAATGGTCACCGTTTATAGGACTTTGGCTCCAAAGAGCGTTCATATTGACAAGATACTCCTTTCACGGTTGCTTAGTCCATGAATTCGGACAAGAGCCGTCAACCCTTCATCAATTAATGAAGGCGCAAGCGTGGTACTGCGAGCCTGATTTTCGAAGGACTGAATCAAGCAGAATGATGCTAGTATTGGTACTGAACATGAGCGTGATGCTCGCGGGCTGCCACAGGCCGTATTGAAGTGGTTTCTGGGAGCCAGTACCGAGCTTCTTCATATAATGATGGCCTTGGGTCGAGCGATAACGCAAGCGCGTGGAGAGCTATGCCGATCCAGATTGCTTCCACTCACCGTAACTCTGTTTCATACTAGAGTGATGGCAGGCAGAGCCGTTCTGTTGAAGATATCATTGAGCTGTGCTAGGCTCGTGGCTATGGCAAGGCCAAGGAGTCCGCTGTTCGGAATTGCTGAATGAGAGCGAAGGCTTCAAGAATCACATTTCGGCTTTCGCATCTAACGGCCGTCCTGAAGTCAAATGAAAGTGTCGTCGGTTGACTGGCCTTTTGGGTACTCAATTACGCCGCGAGAATGTAGAGCACGAATGTGAATACGTCTTAATCTCGACTACTGCATTTGTCTATCTATAAAACCAACTCTCTGCAAATCCTGCGAATCCTCCGTTTTCCCGTAAAAAAAAGCAAATACCACAATCTCGGACACCATCGAAATCGCAGCGCCACCACCCGTAATCCGTAGTGTGGTGGATACCACAGAAGCACGCCACGGGACATGGATGTTGGATTTTTGGAAACGGCAACACTAACCCGCGCTCTGGCAAAAGTTTCCTCGACTTCCACAACCTCTCCAAATTGGCACACGGGCTTCGTCTATTTCATCGAAAGCCAGACCCCGGGTAATATGATCCGTCATAACATGGTGCCTGGCGACAGAATCATCAGCAGGATCCAAAACGCCCAATTCAACCAGACTCGTCCAGGTGAACTCTGTCTTTTTCTCTTTCCTTGACCTTCCCTTCCCTCTCGCCCCGGCAACTACAACTAAACCCCCCAAAACAGCACACGCCCGGGGTATGCCGCTGGCCCGGCCCTTGGTACGGCGTCCTAAATTGGCGTCCGCTCGTTCAAATTTGCAGAGTCGAAGTCAAGGCCCGGAGGCGCGCCAATGACGCAGTGGGAGCAATTTTTGGGGTGTGTTGGCTTGTCCATGAAGGCTGGGATGCCGGAGAAATTGGGATCGAAGAACATGGTTTTGAAGAGGGAGAGTGAGAGGGTTGTAATGTATGGAGAGATGGAGAAGAAAAATGGGTCGATACATGGGATCGGCCCGACTAGCGTGACCATGGGGTCGCAGGTTCGCGTTGAATATATCGAGATGAGGTGGGATGAAGACGATGAAATCCCACTTCCCATCGACTTCCCAACTCATCAGCCGTGTATTTGCGCGTCAATTGTCCAAGAAGAGTATCTTTAATAGAGGATACTACACAACTGACTTAATTGGCAAAGCTGCCATAAGTATTGCTATGATATCGACGCGTCGAGCCAGTCGAGTCGTCTGATCTATCAATTTTCGAGTGATCAATTCACTTTACATGACTCCGTCCGTCAACCAGCCTCCTTGATTATGTCGCTCGCTTCATCATAGTCCTCACTCTTGCGACGCCATTGCTCGCTACACTCTCTGCCTCCTCTACTTCCAACCAGCCGCGCTCGCATCGAGTCCACATACACGCACGCCATGCCTGCGCAGTCCTCGTCCACCAGCACCAATGGAGCAGTACGCCTAGCTCATGTCTTCGTGAGGATACCAAGTGAGAATCCGCCGAGCGACGAGCCCACCACGAATGCAACAGCGCAGGAAATGAAAATGGGTTCCAACGAGGTAGGTCAATCAGTCATGCTTCATACCGCCTACCGGCCCACCTTACTTTCTTTTCTCTCTGTATGTATATCCAGACACCCGCTCACGACTCGCACTCTCTCCAGCCATCACCCTCAGCCTCAAATGAGCAGCACGCTTCAACCAAAGAACCCCTCACGCCGCAAAAGCCCGCCAAGACGATGCATGTCAACAGCAACCCTCACTTCCCCCCAACGCCCTCGCCTACCCCCACGAAAAATGCCCTCAAGCGGCCCTTCGCCCACGATCCGCAAACTCCCCCCCCAAAACGCCATTGCATCACCAACAACACCACCAATTCTCCTCCTCGATCCCCTTCCCCCTCCCCTTCGCCCTTACCGTCTACCCCACGCCAGCGCCAGCGTTCTCACTCCCACTTCCAACGCACCCCCAAATTCTCCCTCGCCTACAATTACCAGTCCCCCTCGTCCGCCTCCCCCTCACCATCAGCATCAGCAACGGCATCAGCAACAACGACTACCACCACAAAAACGAAATCGGCACACGACTCCAAAGAAAAAGAAAAGGGAAAAAAGCAATCAACCATCTCCTGGCAAGAGCTAAAACGCGCGGCCGAGAGCATCATGAGGCAAGTTGACTGGGCGGAGGTGGCGCAGGACGTGGCGGGGAATAGGGGCGGGGGCGTGTATAAGAGGGCTGTGAGGGGGGCGTTGCAGAAGGGGGTTGAGGAGCTTGTTTGTGGGGAGGAGGAATGAGGAGGTGGGGTTGTTGGATAGTTGGATCGATGTAATGGATGGATGTATATGCGTGCTGTATGAAGGCTTGGAGGCGATGATGGAAGTAGATGTATCGTATTGGCGGATTACGTGTAGTAAGGCACAGACAGACAGGGGTGGATCGGAGGATAGTCTTCGTGATACGGTTGGATCGATAGCGGCTGTAAGGTCAAGCAGTTGATGCATTGCAGGACAAGGCTTTGTGATTAGTAGCAGCTGTAACTCTAAGAGAGAGGATAAGGGATGCAAAAAGTTTGTTGCACATATCCGCAATACCAATCATTTTAATCTCCATGACCTATTTGATACACTCGCTGTTCCGCTCAAAACGTACTCGTAGCCAATCGGCTAGCCGCATTTTTTGCATCGATCCTGTCATCGTCCGGCTCCTCTGCCACACCCTTGAGGCTTGAAGCTCCAGTGCCCGCTCTCTTCCGTCCTCCTTCTTCACCATCCGCCCCGTCTTCTTCCTTCACGCTCGGTGGAAAGCCTCCACTGACGCTCCGATCCAAGGCATCCGGCCTCCTGGGGACACCACTCCACGCGTCCCCTCTCGGACCCTGGCTAGACGCCATACTGGTCCTGCGCGTGACTGGATGTGCTTCCCGGCCCAGCCGTGACAGACCACCCGACGCGTCAATGGCTCGTACGTCGGGCCGGACAGCCTCCAGAGTGGCTAACGTCCGGCGCTCAAAGTCAATCTCACGTAGAACGTATTCGCGGATACTGACGCGAAGGTCCGCAGCTGTGCGAGCGAACCAGCGGCGTTTCTCTTGCAACAGGTTACTCGTCACACGCTGTGTTTTGTGAGTGAGATATTGTTCGTGGCTTTTGGCTTCGTCGAGAGCACTGATAGCTTCATCGACTTTTTCTCGACGTACGGAGCTGCTGGCTTTGATCCTGTCGGCGGCAGCCAGTTTGTTACGAGTGGCTGCTTGGGCCGTGAGGAGGTCGCGGAGGAGAATATGGCGGTTTGTGAGTGTTTCTTTTACAATGAGAGCATCAGAAGAGTGGTAGTTCAGGGGATCGCCAATGGTGGTTGCTTCAGCTGTGCCTTGCGCTGCATGATAGTCACCTGTTGTTTGTATGATCTTGCCTAATTTGCGATATGCGCTTGCGAGACCTGGATGAGTTTCTTGGACGGAGAGTTGCCCGATCTTGACGCCTAGATCTGATTCCGCCAGACCGAGCCCTGGAATGCATTAGTAAACTGTGCAAGCGCATTGGACTAGATGACTTGCTCACCTCGTCTCGCTTTCACCACCCGGTCAACCTTCTGGGCGGTCTCCATAGTCCCGAGGTAGAAGAGTTTGACGATAGGCCGGGCATCATGAAGCTCAGGCGTGTCATCTGGCGGCGGCGCAAACTGTTTGATGACCTTTCTCCGTACCCCAGTAGCTGGCTGCTTCATTCTTATCATAGGGCTGTATCCAGCGTCGCTTTCCACAAAGAACACCATCTCGTCGTCCCTCATGAGAACATCATTACCACAAACATAATTGAGCCATCTCTGCAACGCGGCCTTGGTTCGAGCTTCATCTTCATCTGTCCCGGCACCGGCGGAGGTGAGAGCAGGAGGTACTGCGGGTACAAAGGCTTCTGGGTTGGAGGAGATCAGATGGTCTGCTAACTTGACGAATTCGGAGTGGGTGCGTTTTATGGCTCGAACTTGTGTGGTCCGAAATTTGGGGAGATTCGTCTGTCAATCGTTAGCCTCCTTACAGACGCTACTCTCCAAAGCTTTGGTAGACTTACATGAACATCGAATATGATGGCAGGGTCCTTCTTCCCCGTCCGCTCAAGACCAGTGATTTTCGCTTGCAATCTGTATTGTGGAGGCTGCCTTTGCCCAGCACGAGCGCCGGGGTGATATCGCTGAGGCCCAGGACCTCTTGCATGCTGTTGCGCGTGAATTGCCTGCTGATACCGCTCGTGTTGCCGTTGTTGGTATAGCTGTTGTTGCCGAAGCTCTTCTTCAGTCAATGGTGGCCCTTGGAACCGGATATCGCTCGCAGTATCTGATCTGCTGGGTATTCTCCCGGTACCATTCGCCTTGGATGGAGGTTCTTCGTAGCTAGAAGCATTGGGCGACTCTTGATCACTCGCATCTACTTGTTCTTCTTGTTGCTCAGGTTCAGGAGTCAATGGCTCTTGCTTTCCTGTAGGCGAATCGGGTTCTCTTGCAGACTCTGGTTGAGGGAAGCTTGTTCTTGTGGGTTGAGGAGAGGACTGCCAGGGATCAGCCCCTGCAGGATGGTCTGGGTCATTGGGAAGCGATGAATAGTCCATTGTAGGCTATAGAAATGGTCAACCACAAACGCAAGCCCATTCAATTTGCGGTGATACTGGGAACTCTAACATTCTACAGAAGCCACGGCGGAAGCGACGATCAAGTTGACGGAAAGGGATTAACCTTTCCCCGCCAAAGTCGACGAGACTCTCCGCCGCGCACCCGTGCTTCCACAGCTTTGAAGAGGCTATTTCTTGGTCATATCGTATTGCACAGAAATCCGTATAGATCGAAATACATGGGTGAGGATTTGAGATCACTTCCAGCGAATAAATTGCTAATTAATGAAACCATCAGGTTTCTTGGGCATCAACCCAATTTATCCAGCAGCCGTCGTCTTCTTCTGTCGACCAGCTCCTCCTGAACCTCTTCGCTCGTAGGTAACCTCCAACCGACCCCATCTCCAGCATCCCCAGGGAGTGGCTCCCACCCTGCCTCTGACTCTCCATCCCCCTGCTCCTTCAAATGTTCAAATGCCTCCTTCTCCTTCTCAGCCTCGTATTCTAGCAGAGTCCCATCCTCTTCATCTAGATTGTAGCCATAGTAGCTGGCGTCTACTTGCCGCCTTAGATCAGCTCTGCTCTCTAACGGTTTATCTGGCGCTTTTGGCTTGCTCGACTCGAACATTTCCTTTACACCCGGTAATTCTCGTGCTCGACCAAAATACCTGGCAAAGGTTTCTCGTTAGTCCCCTCATGACCAAGGTCTCTGGCATGGGCGCACCTGTAACCCTTCCCACCCCCAGGAATCTCCTTCCCCTCCTCATCATAGACCTTCCCTCCACCCCTCATATAATTCGGCCCCCCTAGATTTCGTATTTGCACCTCCCACATATGCTTCTCCCGCATCGCCTTGTTAATCTCATCATTCAAATCTCGAATCTGGAAATCGCTCAAGCTCTGCTCTTGTATCTTGCTGACTTTGCGCGAAATCTCTTTGAGAACCTGGCCCCGCCATTTCTCGCAGGCTGGTATGGTCGTGACTTCGGTGATCATCTTAGGACGGCGGGTCCGGCCTGCATCAATTATACCCAGTGAAGCGGCTTGTTGCGCGCGAAAACGAAACAGCATAGACTGCGCTTTTTCAGAGTTTCGCGCCTGGGAAAGGACAAGTCAGCCTAGGAGTAATTATGGGAGGGCTAGCATATAGAAAGCACTCTTACCATGATTGTGGAGATCGAGACGATTTTAGAATGTGTAGGGATGAGCACGAGCAAATGCGAGAGACTGCTGGTTAATGTCATTGAAGTTGCTGGCAGCTTGCATGCTACGGGCTATAATCAACGCTGACTCAGCACATCACCGTTCCTCCTCTCATTGCTACTCAGCAGGCCTTGATGATTCTACAATTGAAAATAATTGACAGAATCCGTCATCGTCTAATTCTCGCAAACATAGCGTCTACGCGCCGGTGAGGGCTGGATTACCAAAATAGCAGACAGCAGACTGAGGGGCGTGTGGAGAGCTAGCTGAGAAAAAAGCCCACAACGGGTAACCCCAGTTATCTAGGGAGAAGCGAAATGCAAAACCTTTCATGAAGCCATTTGGTGATTTAAGGTGGACGTGGCAGAGATCAGCATGTCGATCGCTGAGCTGTTTGCTGGAATCCCACCTAACTAATACATGTCGATGTTTGCTCCTACGATATATGAATTGGATAAGTACCGCTGCGTTCACAGTGAGTCTCAGTCATGGAGCGACCCTGACTCTTTGCATTTTCTGCCTCCAAGGATATCTGTGTTCGCCGTTGGGTCGATGACAAGAAGCAAGCTATGGCTATCACTGACTCCTTTGCTTCGACATGCCACATCTTAACACATTGCTCAACTCAATCTTTAGCCTTCCATTTCCCTGGCGCTGCAACGTCGAGAGCAAGTAGGCTCTTACTCTTCCCCTCACTTAGGCACCTATGAGTGAGGCTCACATTGCCACTTCTGCTTTTGGAGTATGAGGAAGTGTCAAGTGACAGTGGCAAGGCTTGGCGACTGCACACCCGATCCTTCTGCTCTTTTCACTGGACACCTCCAACACTGACAGCTCACGCTCCCATCGCCTCCCACAGTAATGAGAATACGCTCAGGCCTTGTCTACTATATAAATATGTATCAGCTCCGTTCTCAAGCTCCTTTGAAACTAGACTTCATCATACTTGCACAGAGTGGCACCAGAGAACGTCGCCAATATGTGTCTCCAATATGTATGTCACTTCTGCGGCCAAGACTTGGAGGGTGGACAGAGCCTCGTGCTGTGTTTCAGATTTCAGCTGACGCTCTTGTTAACGTCTGGGAACCACGAGAATTGCCCTGACTACGTCCGGGCGGAGGCTAGTGCCTCCAGTCGGTGTAACCTTTGCTTTGAGGATGACCCGACCGCCGCTGAGAGTCTTCTGGGGGCCATGAAATCTATGTCTGGACAAACTGAGTAAGCGAACTTTTCCCATTCTTGGGCTGGACGAAGGCTGCTAGCGCTCTATGGTGATCGGATGGTTGCTGACTTAAATCGAAAGAAGATTGCTGTCCCAGTCTGCAGCGAACGAGCCAAATTTAGTCACTCCAGCGCCACTACCGGGCTTACCTATATACTCCCGATATCCATCAGGTAGCAAGGAGCGAAATGAAGTTCCTATTTGCGGGACTGGCACAGCATTGAGCCATGAACCAACAAATAAGGATAGCCGGTCAATTGCAACTACGGGAAGCAAGGTTTTGTCCGGCAACAACAGGTAACTAAACGGTCCTCAAACATTGCCTAAGCATCGATCCATGCCTTGCATTCCGGCCGTGGACCTAATACTAACGAAAACTTCAATAGTGGTCTTCGGCGGCTTCTTCCCAAACCTCCTGCGAGCCAATGTACTTTCCAATTACTAGCGCCACCACCTCCGTCCCTGCAGAGCCCCCAACCTTCCGATGAAATCGGAACAACCGAAAACGCTGATTTGACTACCAATATCGCTGGACCCTTTGGCCTGGCTCAAAGGGGAGCAGATTGCATCAGACAGGCGAGCGCAGCAAGGAAATCAATGGGACTGCTAATCCAAGAGTACCAGAACGCTGGCGCGAAGACCCCTATTGCACCGAGCCCAAAGATTCCAATCAATCGGGTTCAGAAGCCAGAGAATCCTCAGGCAAGAGGCCCGAAGACAGCGGTTGCCTGCGGGAATTGTAGGTAGGTCATTAGGTCCCACTACGTAGTTGAAATGTACAGTTTAGATACTAAGGATGAGTCCAGGCTGAGCCGCACGAAATGTTCAGGAGAAGTGCCATCCTGCGAAACATGTCTTGGCAAAGGAAAGCAGTGTGAGGGGTATAATATTACCAAGACGATCAAAAGGCAACACCAGGTGGCCGCAGCTCAACGCAGTATCCGCAGCTTCTCAAATGGCGCGACATTGCAATCTCCAGGTCATAGTACACATCATCAAATCTCAGCACCTCCGAATCATGCCATGAATCTACCTGTTGAGCAAGCCTTACAAAAGAACGCTATCACCAACAATACGACCTTGACATATGACAGTGAGGATTATTCTGTGGATACCCAACCCAGTTTCCTGTTCCGGCTTTTTCAACATACAAAAATAATAAACCAGTACATAATTTATCTTGGCCTACAATAAGGACCTTTTGGCTAGAGAAGACCTGAGTGCTAAAGTCCGCGGTTCCCGATTCTTGTAATCACATTCAGTGGCATCATAGGCAAAGGATATAGACCCTCTCTCACAGCTTGCTATATGAGAGACTGCTATCTTTGCTTTCTAGTGAACTAGTCCACGGGCTGTCCATCCCTACTGCACAAATCCGATGCCATTTCTTGCGAAGACAATGCGTCCCTAGTCAATGACGCCTTCGCTTTGGAGGACCTTTTGAAATAGAGTGGGCCAAGAACTTGCAGTCTTCGCAGTCTGTTGCGGCAGATGGGGGCATTTTCTTAGGTACTCTACATTCCCGAAACGGTCAGCTAATCTGCCGGCTTGATGGTCCCACAGATAATCAATGGGGTTACTATTGCCGATATCAGAGGCATGAGAATCATCACTTTTTGTCTTTCACCCTGCTATTGACCTAAGTGAGTGCTTCGCATGGTTTCTTCAAAGGCTTTGTACTACATACACTATCAGCGAAGTCATCTACAAGCCGAAGACCATGTGGACAGTTTCAAAGTCTATTGAAGTCTAATAAACCAAGATCTCTACACTGCTCTCGAAACGAAGAAAATTCAATACTCCCAGCGCTTGGCAGCTGTACAACCCCGTTCACGTATTGGCCAGACCAGGTTCATGCAGTCAGAGAGAGTTGTTGAAGATGGAAAGCTGCCGGGCGTAGGATGAAGTCTATCCTGATATCTGAAACGAGATGATTCCATGGCACCTGCGACAAGAAACCCATCAATCAGCCGCATGCCGGAGTAGTAGTCGGCGCAACCGCGGGAAATTTTGGATTCGTCTGCGAGCAACCATACGCAAATCCAAAACTCGTATCGTCAACAGCGGCATCGAACGCGCCGCCACAATTCGGATCACTACAGGTAGCGTATTATCAGTATTTGTGTGCTCCAAATAGTCTCTTGTCAATTAATCACTTCTCACCTTGCTCCACCACTGGCGTTGTTGAAGAAAGAGCATATGTCGTGAGAAAAACAATTCTGTGTACTTGATGGCACAACATCAGCTTGGGCAAGATCCAGGTATGAGTGTGATGGACCGCAAAAGACATACTATACGTTCCCCAAAGCCGCTCCCGTGCAGTCAGCACCGCATCTGATTGTGAATCAGTCAGCCAGTGCACTGTCTCGAATAGGGCAAATGCCTCTACCGTCCATTACATGCATAGCTGTACGATAGCACGGCTTTTGTTAGCAAGAAATTATCTCTCTTTCGAGAAATTTTGCACCTACTTGCCCCCGTTTACAGGATCGACGCCAAAGTTGGATCCGACAGTACCGGTCCAAGTACAGTTCTCGTCGGCGGCATTTGTCCACCTAGCTGTGGCTGTCGCTCCGACTTTGAGACATGTGATTGATGCAGATGCTGGGGACAAGACCAGGACTGCGAGGGTGATGGACAAGAAGACATACATTTTTGCAGTGGGCTCAGATCTGCAGATAATGTTTGAAATAAGACAGTGACCATCGCTTTGATTATTTATCTTATACCTGACCATATAGTTTCACCTCCGAGGCCCCCAATCCAAACTCAGGCCTCGGCACATCTTGCTTCGTGTCGGGGATCTACCAGCAGCTACGTGAGGATCCGCTCCTATCAAAAGATGTTTGTTCATGTCTCATCTTTAGTGGCCTGCGGCACTACCAGCCGAGGCCCATACGTGTCAAGCCTCGGTATCTGGGATTTCTCTTCGTTGTATCTACATCGACAGTTTTCGTGGAGGAAGCCGGCGCATATCGGATTGAGCTTCTTTCTCAGTCGACACGCTCAGAATAGATCTACTTGCTCCCTTCCGCCCGAGAAGATAGTACTGGATGACAAACATCATCTCTTTCAGAGCCCAACTTGCATGCGTTTTGGTGGGAATGCTGAATCGTGCGTCCAGTTGCTCGAGAGTCAGGCTTTTCGTCTCGGGCACGAGAAACAATATCATGAACCATCCCACCATACACCAAGCTGCATAGTAACCGAAAGCACCCGCGTTGCCAAAAGAATACTGGAATCGTGGGAATGTAACGGCCAGGAGGAAGTTGAAGAACCAAAGGGTTGCGGTAGCCATTGACATGCCCAGATCTCTGACGTACAATGGCATTGATTCAGCAGAGTATACGAACGGTACTGGACCTTGCCCTGGACTGTAGAAAGCGCTGAAGAGGTACATCCCGGTCAATACCAACCCTGTCTGGCTGTGGCTCTTGGCTGGAAGTAAGAATCCCATAGCAGTGAGGAGCTGAAAGAAAGCTAGGAAGGGGTATGTGCACAGAAGCAGATTCCTTCGTCCGAAGGTATCTATTGTGTATACCGCAGGTAGGGCAAATACGAAGTTCAGGATTCCGAATCCCATTGAAGCCAGAAGGCCAGCTTTGTCGCCAAGCACAGGGCTCAATATCTCCGAGGAATAGAAGGCCATTACGTTAACACCACAAATTTGTTGCAGAAACATCACGGTCAAAGACGCAACCAGGGCTCTGCGATTACGGTCAACACTCCATAATTCCACGAATCGATTACGGTTCTGCTTGATCTTTTCTTCGCCGTCGAGGAGATGATGCATAAGAAACAGGTCCCGTGCGGCCTGGAGCCGGGAATGACGGAGCTTGCAAAGAGAGCGGAAGGCCTTCTGGTAGTACGCAGTCTTTCCCTGTCGGGCCTTGAGAAGCAGCCATCGTGGTGATTCTGGGAGGGTGAAGACGTAAGCAGCCGCTATGAGAGGCAACACCATGGGAGAGGCAAGCATCAGCCTCCAATTCAAGCTACATTTGACACTCAACAACGTCTCTCTGCTTGACTGTGGGTCGCATGTGGCTGAATCTCCCTGAAGAACGTCGCGGAAGATGACGCCGGCTATATACTCCAACATAATTCCAAATGCCCTGTTGTGCTTCAGCAGACGTCAATCCCTAGGTACTAGAGAGGCAGAGCTTACGTCCACATTTGCCACATCATGACAAGCCCACCTCTTATATTTGCCGGAACACATTCAGCAGAATAGATGGGAATGGTTGCGCTCTTGGGCCCGATCCCGAGACCCAAGCAGAACCTGGCAACGAATAGATGCCACCATTCTGACGTGAAGGCTTGAGCTACACAGGTCGCGCTGGAGATGAGGCAGGTCACGAAGATGGTTCCTCGCCTTCCCAGTACTCGATTCAAAGGCTCTGTGAGCCAGCAACCCAGCACGGCACAAGACAAGTACGGAGCGGCATTCACAAGGCCTCTGACGCCAGCGTTCTTCCCTGTATCTTTCCCATCCTCTAATCCTATCCCAAATGCGTACTGATAAAACTGCAGGGCTCGGGTCAGTATGCTTACTTCGAGAGGCTAGCCAGTCACAAGACAACCTCCGGGGGCAAAGGTGGTCAATCCATGCTCCAGTTGCAGGGAATTGGTCAACGACACAGTCACTCTGCAAAGCAGACTTACTAATTGGGCGCCGTTTACCGCAGTTTCATCCATCCCCTGAACAGCTGCTCCGAGCGAGCAACATGCTGATTCAAGTCAGCTTCGTCTGCTCCGATAAGGATTCAAGGCTGGAAGATGTCTGAAGAGTATTCACAACCGAGACGTGTTGCAGGGCTGGAAGAAAACCTGGAAGGTACGTACCGACCAGTGCGTATAGTATCCATGGCTGATTCCATTTGTTTCCGGTTTTGGGGTCTTCTTATCTGAGGGCTTCGAGCTCGTCAGGCTTGAGACGGAGGCTATCTGGGCGCGGGCCCCTGAATGCCTCGCTATCTTGAGCCAAGAAAGCTCCTTTTTGGATGTCCTCGTGGTATATATCTTCGATCTTTGTGTTGTTGAGGAAGGCTTCTATGAGCTCGTCCATCTTTTCATGTCGCATTCCGATGAATGGATTGACGAGGACGCTGTTGATATTTGCAGGAGCTGCATCCACATCCTCTGAGGCGAAGTAGCCATATTCGATCTTTTCTGATGTTGCCATACTCTCAAGAAGAGAGATCACTGGCAATGTGTACAACGTTGATGTTCAGGCTTACGATGGGCCTAATGGAGAAGAAATCATGAGAAGAGCAGTGGATTTGCGATCCTGACGTTCAGGCCTCAGCAATTGGGGGAAGCCTGCTTATACGGAAATCTAGTGCACGGGATTCTTGCATTGTGGTTGCATGGCCAAGCTGCGCAGCTTGCAATGCTACAAGGCTACGAGGCCACTGTACAAGGGTCAGCGCACCGCCAAGTTTTATGGCGCATGTGGATGCCATCCCTCAAGACTGACGCTAACCCGCGAGCAGTTAGGCGAAATGTGAGGCTACCAATAATCGCTTTCCCCCGATTTCCTGCATGACCTGATAACCAGCCTACAATTTCCCGCCGGGCACAGCGTCACAATTTATCATCTTAATGACCAATATCAAACAAATCCAGCTCAGCTCTTTCGCAAACTGCTCTACTTTTGATCTGATGACCGTGTCTGCCTTGCAGTCGTTATCGAAAGGCTGAAGAGTGCCTTAGTTCTTATATTCTCTGCATTCTCTACTTGATACCTGCCACGTTGATGGAGGCCTAGACCAACTTGGGGGAAGACGGGATAGGGTATGATATGTTCTGTTGACCCCTGTGTCAATTCAAGTGCTGCCATTTGGACTCAAATACGAGCTGAATGATTCATTATCAATATACTTTCCGACCCGCTTCTCTGGGATTGACCCAGTCAGCCCTGAGGCTGTCAAAGCCGCTCATTACATTTTCATCTCCACCAAATCTTTCACAATGTCCTATTCCCCGTCGGCGACATGGTAGCTCTAATAAATCTGGCATATACCCTTTACGCTAGAGTCATCGTCGTTGCAAGAGATGCTCCAGAGCAATTTGAAGCGCTACTACAAGATCTTGACCTGTACAAAAGTGTCTTGTATCGAATCAAAAGCCGAATTGATCATGCTAGTGATCCAGCTTATGGTGAGGCTGTGCAAGGTGTCCTAAATCCTTGCTTCCGTACCCTTTATGGTCTTCGAGACCTGACCACAAAGTATGAGAACTTGGGTGAGTACGGCTTTCCAAGCTTCGCGCACGTTTTCAACTACTGATGACTCAAAGCGTGGAGTGACCGTGGTGTCTTCTTCAAGCGCATCTCTTGGGCGAAGGACCAGGAGGCAATCAAAGGCTTTCGGGAAACATTCAAACAGCAACAACAGCTACTCCAGCTTGTCTTATCGTCGGAAGGCAGGTAAACGAAAACCATCCAACCGATTCTCTGGAAGTCTTGCTCAGGAAATTGTAGGAAGGACTCGAGTGACGGAGCCCAACATGCTTTGATAGACAACGATAAGAGAACGCTCGTCGCCAGACCTGATTCAAAACTTGACGCAGTTTGTACCTGCGGAGTTTTGCCAGCTAAGGAGACTATCAAGACAGCATTTACTGGTTCAACGAAAATGTCATACAGCACTAGAGAAAATCTATCAAATACATCGCCAAAAACCGTGAAATCTGGGTATAACCCGCTTTGCGACAGAACATTGACCGGTACAGGGTCGACTGCACAGGAAACCTTGGAGAATGTAACGCTTAATTCACGCTCTGACAGCATTTCTACAGCTAAGTCTAGCTGCTCCAGCTATCATGGTCGTCTAAATTCACGCAGTGCTGGTACAGATAAATGTCGAACTGTACCTAGCTATGGAAGCCCTCAAATTGAATACCAAGCTTTGTCAGAGAGAGGACCCTCAATTTCCGACGAATGGCCGCTTCAAAAAAGGACTCAACAGCCATTAGTACTTGCGCAAGAGAGAGAAAAGCACAATGTTCCCTCGGATATTCAAGTAGTTTTCAGGAGCAGCTTCGATTCTGTCCAGCCTCCTCTTCCTTTGGAAAGGTGGCTTCGGCTGGCTATCTGGTGGCTCATCAAGTCACGCATCGTATCCCATTTACTGGCACAGAGTGAAGTCAAACGAAGGGGCACGGATGCTTCACAGCACCAAAACCGATGGCACAGTACCGTTTCAGCTGAGCAAGCGTACACAGACCTGCTCAAAAGTTCCTGGATACTGGAAGATGTTGTCCTTGTTGCAAAAGCGGACGAGGATCTTTCGTATGTATCTGTCAGGAAAATGGTCAAGGATCTGTCCTCGTCTCTCCACAATGATCTCCAGGAAACCAGGAATGCAGATCGAAGTTTCGAGTCCTTTGAGAGGGATGGCCTTCTCAAGTACGACCTGCACCTTTTTGAGAGCTTTGAGCAAACAATAGAGGCCGAGGAAAGTATTCCAGCGGCGATAGATGATCCCATTAGCACACTTCGGTGGTTTGAAATAGATCAGGACAATGCTGGAAAGCAAGATGAGAAGGTACTGTTCCGAACCTTCGTCAACGCGCAGCTTGGCACCAGGAACAACCGATCAAAATCTCCCAGTGCTCCCTACATGCTCTTGCTTTGGACCGCAGCTGACTATTGCGACATATTTGTCTCTTTATGCAATCATCGAGGGTCTGTGAATCTATCTCGGAAACTCGCGGCTGAAGACCTTGAGAGTTATAAGGCTGGTGATGAGCCTACACTCTTTTCGATCAAGTTCCCAACGCAGGAAGCGGAGATTAAATTCTTGAGCCCCGAAGACGCTGCTGAGTTCTTCACCCAGCCACTAGTATTCTTTGCTGCTTCAGAAGACATCAAGCCACGGCCAGGAGAGCTTGCGATTTATCAGAAGTCCCTGTCTGCTTACAGTGACTCCAGTTCACGGCCAATCCTCGGCGATCAGAGAGCCAGGACTATGGTGTCAAGCAAGACTTCTTCGTGTGGGCTGAGGGTTTACGAGTCGATGCCGGATAAATGCTGGAAGACCACAAGGCGTCTTGTAGTCAATACTCCTCCAGATAGTACCAGGCCTGAATGCGTAGCTCATTGGCTGCCAGCGGACCAGATAAAGATGGTAGTTGGAGGCGCTAAGGTCACTGTCAAATGGTCAGACTGTGGGAAATTGATTAGAAAAAACCTGGGCAACTGTGCCTACCATTTTTCATATATCTACGATGCAGATGAACCCAACCGAAAGATCGATCTGGACTTCCGCAGCGCTTCAGACGCTCAAGTTTTCGAAAGATGTCTGCTTCTCCCAACAGAAATGCCGCCACAGGTTACCACGAAAGTCGAGATCCCATCTGCTTTCCAGGACATCAGGATATGTCGGCTATTCGATGTGGATGAACCAGATCAGCAATATCACTCCATCGCATTAACCAAGAAGAATCCCAAAGGCCCACATACCACAGAAATCTACTACGTTTACAGGGATCTTGACTGGATCTTTAGCACAAAGAACGGTACGCCAAGCATCGTAGATTTCCCGAGTCTTCAAACCTCTCACTATGTCTCCACAATGCCCCGGCTGCCAGGCATGCCAAACGCAAGTGACCCTAGCCCCGAATTCAGCGACGTAGAGCTGAAGTTCAAAGCGGCTCATTTTGAACTGGGCTGTGATCATGACTTGAAGAGGTTCATGCACGGCTTGACAGGCTGGACCCTCAAATTCTTCCGGCCCCTATTGAAACTACATCTCGCGAAGACCGGGCATCTTCTCAGGAATCCAAGAGAACAGTACAAAGGAGTCCCCGTGCAGTTATGGGAGAAAGCAGCAGAAGAAGGCCAGCCTCGAATCCAGCTAGCCGTCAGGCTTGGCGAGGAAATGACGAACCCGTGGATCACGGCCTCGCTCTTCGAAGCTCACTGTCAAAGCGAGCACTCAAGCATGAGCTACAACGTCGAATTCCCAGTTCTGTTGCTCAAACGCGGTGTCGAAGTCGACACCAAGGATATGTCTGCGACGACACGCGACGGCGCAAGGGAAGAGGCGAGGAACACAAGGCGGTGGAAGACGACGTTGACCTTCGTAAATACGGACCGTAAGTGGACTTCCCGGCCAAGCATCCAGGGATCGCTGACGGGGCATAGACAAAGATGAGTTCTTGAGGGCTTCGGGCCTCATCAAGATGTATGGACCCTTGATGGGCTGATGTGATAACATCTGTATCAACGACAACTTTTGGAAATATGGAAATCGTTAGCGTGGGGAGCTGGGAGATCTGTATCAATATCACGCCATGTGAGGGTTTCTAGGAGCATGATGAGTGATGGGGGTATACCAATTTCTTACATTATTACCTGTTCTATGCGATTTTCTTGATAACGTTGAAAGGGGCATTTGGCATGGGTTGTGGCAAGGGCGAATGTACAATATCCACTATATAGCTTTGGCGCTTCAACAATGCGTCTTGAGTAATCGAGTATTACCATGCTTCGTCTGCGAGATATCTATCTGGCTAGTCAACAATCGTTTCTGCAACCGAGCTCGTGCTTGGCGTATAACAAAACATTGATTTCGCACTCCCATTTTGAGTATCGTATGTAGGAATCGAGACAACATGTATTTTCTCATTATCGAGTCAGCTATCATTAGACCTCGGCGATAAATTCAGGGAGCTAGCGTTTTTTAACCGGAACGCTAAGGTAGTTGCTACCTTAATGTCGGAAAGCAGCGTTCCGGTCATTGTTT
Source organism: Xanthoparmelia taractica (assembly GCA_033085395.1). Lineage (NCBI taxonomy): Eukaryota > Fungi > Ascomycota > Lecanoromycetes > Lecanorales > Parmeliaceae > Xanthoparmelia > Xanthoparmelia taractica. The sequence continues at coordinate 72,658 of JANQBS010000068.1, read as the reverse complement.
ACGATCAGCCCCATGTAACAAGAATCGCGTGAAGAAGAGGCTCTGGCTTCTAGAATGAGCGAAAATCCTACCCAGACGGCACTTGCAACACTAGATTCTCTCCGAGCACGCCTACAGAGGGTCGAATGGTATCTGAGCGGCAGCGATGAAGCGGAGGATATCCTCCGGGGAGTCACGGCGCAAGGGCCGGACCACACCGTGCAAGCTCGACTGGCTCGACTGGAGAATGGCCTGCGCAAGCTTTCTTTGAAATCGCCAGTTGTACGGGATTTACTCAAGCTCCGTCGGTATCTGTTCTTCGGTTTGAATTTCTCAGCTAATGAGGAAATCCCAGGCGCCTCGTATCCTGATCTCTTCCATCCTACAACCACCGACGTGCCAACTACCTTATCTACAGGGGAAATACTAGCGATCATCGACTCCTGCGCCCCATCCTACCACACCACCGCCTCCCGTCTCAGCGCCATCAAAGACCTGTCCATTCCTCCGGCCGAAGCTTCTGCTTTGTTGGTCTCGTTACAACCACGGTTATCGAGGCTGGAGCTTCTACAAGATGAACAGGCACGGGAGATGGCGGAGTTGAGGACAAGGAGCGCGAGGGTGATACAGAGGTGGTATGAGGTGGGTGTGCTGGGGGAAAGCGAGTGCTGGAGCGAGTGGGAGGGGAGAGTTGTGGAGGTGGAGAAGAGGGTGAGGAGGGAAGAGGGCCGGATGGCGAAGGTGGTGGAGGAGGATAAGGCTTACGGATATTGATGGGTGTGCTCGACAGCTGAGATGGCTGAAGTTTAGGGGCAGAGGGATGTGAGACGGAGGGCTGTGTTGAGTTGTGCGTGAGACCAACTATGCCCGAGTCGCGCGCGGCTTTACCGGAATACTTCCTCGTGAGCTGCAGGGTGGATCAGAGCTTATTGACTGGTTACCCGCAAAGAGACACTTGGACCATCTCCGAGACAGACGCCTGGTTCTTGCGACTCTCCGAGGTATCAAGCGGCCAGTGCAGATGATTCGCGCTGGTATCCCGGCTGCTCGACATAACCGCAACGCCTGCATGAGCACGGCTCCGCCCGGAAGAATAGGAGTCAAGTCGACGGAAAATTTGAAAGTGCCCAATCCGGCTGTGTAGTTGGGGATAGAATTAGAACAAAGAATTGACATTGATTGTTGTCACCAAAGTCTACTAGGTTATTTGATGGCTTTTGGAGACAATGCCTGTGACGTGCGGTGAATTATCATGTGCGTATTTTTAATCTGCAATGCAAGTAATAAAAAACCGTTTATGCTGCCTGAGTAGCGTGAGTGGGTCCTTTTTCTCCACTCGTTTCCTGAAATTAGCATTGTCGCGGTATAAAGATTTAATACGGGTATATATTTCAGCCCTGTAATCTCCACAGCCTGATTCACACCAAACCGTGTCTTCGTGGTGAAGTCGAGGAGAGAGTTCTCCATTGAACAAAATCAGCAGCATTGCGAGTCACTCATTCTCGTTGTCTGATACATCGAGTGGACTCATTCATTTTGGACGTTTGTTCGAAAGTGAATGTTCTCAGCGTCAGTCCTAAAGTCTTCAAAAGTCCTAAAGATTTAAATTTAGGAAGGCGCTTGGCTTTTACCAGAACAGAACCAACCAACCTGAAACGGCAGCCCGACCACTCACTCTTCTTGTCGCAACTTCAACACCTTTTCAAACAAACCACTTCCAACCACTACTCTTCACCCCCATTACGCTCCTTCGCTCCATCTTGCACTACTATTACTGCTCCGCTACCCCAGTCGGCCAATACCTCGATTCGCACTTCTTTGGCCAGTGCGAGATCCAACTTTTTAATCAAACCCCTCACCACGCTGCGCATCTTCAGAATCTCTTTCCAACAACCACCCTCCTTCGACAGAAACTTTAAAACAATACGACGTGATTGATCCATATAATACCAACCTCGAGGAAATTGCCATCTACGCACATTACCCAGAAGGGCCAATTGTGTGTGTGTGTTAGGAGGAGGACACTTGACATTTGATCTGGTTTCTCTATGCCATCATCGTACGGCAGCTATCATTCGCCATCACTCCACAAGATGAATGGCAATCTGGAAGCAAACGCCGGTAGAGGAGGGCTACGGAAATTCAGCTTTGGTAATTTGTTGGTCGAAAAGGGAAACAAAGCACCTACTGAAGCTTTCTAGGACATATTGTTGGCGACCCATTCGCGCTTGCAACGATATCGATAGCATACGTATGTTTCCACTCCTGCCTCAAATGGACTGCATGAATCGAGGTCAAAGCTGACAGATGTCGTTCAACAGCTTGCTTGGCTCATCACCTTCATCGCCTCCATCATCTCCGCTGTTCGAGGCACCTTCCCAAACTTCGCATGGTGGGCAATAGCATACCTGTTCTGTGTCATCATGGGCGTATTCGTGGTAGTAGGGTCTGACGCCACACACACATACCATGTTGCTGTATGCATTTTTGATTCGCTCGACGCCCGTACACTGCTGATCATGATGGACAGATTGTTGGATTCTTAGCCGCCGGTCTCACCTATTCCACCTCCATAGTCAATGATTTGGTGTACTCTCCAGAAGGTGACAAGGAAGCCGCAGCAGCTGGGTTCATCCTGCTTTCCATGGTCATGGCCAGTCATCCTATCCCCTATCTCTTGACGGCTACTGACACCCTCCAGATTGTATGGATCTTCTACTTCGGCTCAACCCCTCAAGCTACCCACCGAGGCTACATCGACTCCTTTGCTTTGCACAAAGAACAGCAACGCGGCTCAACGCGCAACAGCAGACCTATAAGCCCACACTATACTGCCGGTGGACAAGAAACAAGCCACATGGGCAATCATGCGCCACAGATGTACACTTCAGCCCAATTGAACGGCTTTGAGACCTCATCACCCGTCTCAGGCTACCCAGGTGGTCTGGCAGGCCAACAAAGCTCACAACAGCGCTTCGGACAAGGCGCCCGATCCGCATCACCAACAAATCAAACAACATCCGCAGCAGCACCGATGGGCGGAATGGCCACGGAACACCATGACCCAAGAAACGACGTTACATCACCTACAGAGTACCCATACCGTGCAAAGGCAATATATTCCTACGAAGCGAATCCGGACGATGCGAACGAGATTAGCTTTTCGAAGCACGAGATCCTGGAGGTTTCAGACGTCAGTGGAAGATGGTGGCAAGCGAAGAAGGAGACTGGCGAGACAGGTAAGCGTTCCGCATAGACCCCATGGATCATTGCTGATCAAGCAATAGGTATCGCGCCTTCCAATTACCTGATCTTGTTGTGAAGCGTTATACCCAGTAATTTGTACTACGACCTCTACGACCTTTTCTCTGCAAACTGACAGCAGAGTGGTTCTTATCCTAAGACTTATGGGGTGGAATTCTGACCTGCTTTTCATTGTCGACATGCTATATCGACTTGCAGGATTTCTGAGGGTTTATCGTGGCGCTAGATGGTCCGCGGCTCGGGACCGCATTTTGCGTGTCTTCTCCGTCATTGGGACGCTGATATCTTGAGATTCGAATCACAGCGATAGGGACACGTGTCTGCGGCGTTTTTCATAAGCACGATATGCCTGAGAGCAGGTGCAGTAGATATGGGGCAATGAAATGTATTCACCTTCAGCCCTAAGGCCGGGCATGTTTGACGTGATATCTCCATCTTCCCCGTGGTCCCAATGACCAGAATTCTCCGAGCAACGATCTTCGGATGTATTAGTTCTCTCTACACCAGCCTTAAGCGTATCTAAGGCTGTTGTAGCGCGAGTATCTCGCCGAAAGTGTGATGTCAAGCTTTCACGCGTGAACACAGCTAAACTACCTTCCGAGGGCAAGTCGGAGCTTCACCTTCACAATACGAGACTTGAACCACGTAAGAAGTGCTGCAGGTGCCCAGCTGTCTTCCGGGATGTCATTGGCTGAGGTTTATCATGTGTTTAGGACCCCGCATCCATGTCGTTTCTTCATTCACTCCCTCAACCTTGGTTATAAGTATCCTCTCTCACATCTCAGCCGGCTTGTTTCATCACTCGCTCATATCCACACTGGTAGAGTCCTCCCGGCAACAGCTTCAACTGTGGGATATTTCGATCATGGTGAAACAGTGCAAGTTCTTTGCTCTTGGTAATTGTACCCGGGCGCAAGCCTGTACATACAGCCATGAAGGAGCCTCTTCCGGCCATGTACGATCCAGCCCTAGCCTTTCTGTACTTACGCCACACTCTACCATTTCGTCAACCTCGCCTGTCAAAATGACTGGGATTCCGTGCCGCTTCTATATGGTTGGGCGTTGCAACAAGGGTAGTGAATGCCCTTTTGAACACTTGAACGACGAGAAATCGACCTCGAATGACAAACAAAGTGCGGAACTCGAAAGCGTTAATGTGCCACCGAAGTCGATTCATGTTCAAGACACGAAAATCGAGAAGCACCCTATTGCAGCGTTCGAAGACTCTACGCGGGAAATGGAAGTACGCAACCTGCGAGGTGCATCCGTCATGTTTGGTCCTGGAGCCCATGTACACGAGTTGGAATTTCCGGCAGATTGCTCTGCTGTCCAGATAAGCTCTGTGCAGCTGAATTTCGACGCAGGAGCCTTTCAGAACTTCATGGCTACGCTTGGTGAGACTGTGCTTCTATCATCCATCCGTGTCAAGACCGTGACGACGCCTCTTTCTACCGTTGCCACTGTCAAAGTCAGAGACACGGGGTTTGCACAGAGACTGAAATTGAAGGCCGACATTCGAATCGAAGGGATCTTTGATCCTGATATCTCTGTCACGATACTGCAAGTTGGGATGATGTCAGAGTCCTCAGTAAATCGGCTACAGATGAGCACTGTAAGCTGCACTTGGTATAAGCCTTCCCGGACTGCCTGGCTGCACTACAACATTACCGGCAAGGCTAGAGCAGCTGAAAGGTTTATTGCGAGCAGAGATTACAGAATGGCAGGGCGCAAGGTCTAGGCCACTCTCCAACTTCCCGAACGTCGTTCCGAACATGGTAAAGCCACAATCACCTTCGTCCAACTTGGAAACTTAGACCCCTCCACGTCACTGGCAATGATTCAACGGCGCATACCGAGCCATCTTACACCCATTGACGTGATCATGGGTAAACCATCATATTCGACTTCGATACACGAAGCTGAAGAGTGCGTGAGAGCTCTAATCGATAGTGTCGGCCCCTTGGAGGCTTGGGAGTCCAACTCCACCACGAGCGCTACTCAAGTGAAAGCGATGGCACGTTTCCAGACAGGAGAAGATGCCCGCAAAGCTGTCAATCAGCTGAATAGGCAGAAGATACCTCAATTGGCTAACTCTAGACTTTTCGTCAGCCCCCTCGTCTCTGTCAAATTCAACGTCCCGAAAGCTATGTATAGGGCGATTCGAGGAGACTTTGACCAACTCAAATCTCAAGTATGGGACGCTGGATACGTGCAATTCAAAACATATCCGCCTGCAGACCCTACACAAACGCTCATTGCGCTTCGATTGTACGGAGAGGACGCAAAGGCGGTTGCAAAAGCAAAGAGTGCCCTCGAGAAGATTTTGGCCGGTGATGTGGCCATGAGTGAGGATTCCGTGATATGGGATGAGTTCTTTACAGATCCTGGGGGTTTGACATACCTCAATGAGCTGGGTCGCACACATCAAGGATATGTTTACAGGGACATGAGGAAGCATCGACTTTCCGTTTACGGGTCCGCGGATAGTAAAAAAGGTATTCAAAGAGCGCTGATCGAAAAGCTGGATAGCCTTATAGAGACGACCCACTACATTTCATTAAGCGCCGAAGACCTCAGAAAAGCGCTACATGGAGGGTTCCGCCGCATTGTAGCAGCACTTGGGAAGCAAAAGGCCCGCCTCGATATCCGACAACGGCCCCAAATTATCGCTATAACTGGGTCGGCTGGTGACTTAGAGACAGCACGGGCCCTCCTGGACCAAGATCTTGCGAGTGATCTTGAGAATCTGGCCCTTGCCGAGAGTCCCCATGAGCCTGACTGTGCGGTATGTTGGACAGAAGCGGAAGATGCTTATCGTACACCTTGTGGTCACTTCTACTGCGGAAGCTGCTTTGCCAGCCAGTGCTCCTCAGCTGGAGAAGGAGACCTACCAGTGCGCTGTTTCGGCGATTCCGGAAACTGTTCACAAGTGCTTGAGATCCAAGAAATCAAGAACGCTCTATCATCGGAAGCCTTCGAACAGTTGCTGGAAGATTCATTCACCACACATATACGAACAAATCCCAAAAGCTTCCAATACTGCCCCACGCCAGACTGCCAATAAATTTACCGCGTCTCCCCCAACGGCGTTATCTTCACCTGCCCCTCCTGCCTGACGTCCATCTGCACTACCTGCCAAACCACCAGTCATGATGGTATCACGTGCGAAATATACAAGCGCATTGAGAAAGAAGGAAATGAGGAATTTCGAAAATGGAAGCAAGAGAACAATGTTAAGGACTGTCCCGTCTGCAAAGTGCCGATCGAGAAAGCCTATGGTTGCAACCATATGGAATGCAGGAATTGTAAGACGCATATATGTTGGGTATGTTTGGAGACATTTGATGAGGGTGTGAAGTGCTACGGGCATATGCGGGAGGTGCATAGGTCGATACATGATGACATTGCAGACGAAGGTGCATAGAATTCATGAGAGTTGGGCTCGGAGTGTAATAAATGATCAACGTATCTCGGCATGTTCCTCTGAATGATCCGGCAAATATCCGTCGTGCATCGAACGATATTCGCGGTCTTGTGTGATTGGTCACTTGCAATATATAACACAATGATGGAAAGTGTTATGGAGAGAGATAAATATCGCAGTCTTGTGCGATTGGTCACTTGCAATATACAGCACAATGATGGGAAGTGTTATGGAGAGAGATTGGTGGATGGCAAAGAAGCTTTGTGAATCACATGCCGAAGTGAATGGGCCCTGATTGAATCAGAAATGGCAACAATTGGCTAGAGGTGGATCTCATGCAACTCCCAGCACCCAGCCATGGCTTTCAACATTGCAGCGGTATACATATACGTCTTTGTTCTCGACACTTTTTAGATATAGCACTCGGCCACGACTATCTGATTTCTCGGATCTTGATATAAATATCTCTCGACATCACATTCGACTGGGCTACACACGCCGCTCGCTCGCACATATCACGACTCAACTCTCTCTGAGTTATCTACCCTGTGCCTAGTTCCGTTCAGCGTTTCTGCCAAATCCTCATCACCAGATCTTGAACAGCACCATGACGATAAACCCACAAACAAATCCTGATATTACAGAGGGCCAAGTGGATTCACGCGTCCTCAAAGGAGCACTTGTCGACTTCGGACCTGGGGCTGATGTTTTGAGCATGAAGCATTCCTCGGATTACAGTGCGATCCAATTCTCTTGCGACAAAGGACAATGCAACGCCAGTCATTTTGCGATGTATATGTTTTCCCTTTTCCAAGAGACGGTGGGCTTGACGCGCATACACGTCATTACTGACCCAGATGCGTATCCTGCCATCGCACACGTGCAGGTCAAGGACCCTACTTTCGCTGCTCGCATCAAGAGCAAGTGTGATAGACATGCGAAGTGGATACGGCAACGCAAGATGTCTGTAAGACCAGTTCCTGTTGAGATGGAATACGAGAGGTCTGCCGATCCGCCGTATATGCCAGCTGTCAAACTCGACCTTCTGAAGGACCGCTACGCAAGGCTCAGAATAGGATCGGGCCCTGCAGCGCCTGAATGTGTGATTTGTCTGACCGAGGCCGAAGACCCATACCTGACACCTTGTGGCCATCGGTACTGCCGCACCTGCTTCGTCAGTCAATGCTCCTCGGTCACCAAACAGCAAATCCCCATCCGCTGTCTCGGCAATTCGGGAGAATGCTCACGAATCTTTCTCCTTCCTGAACTAAAGCTCCTCTTGGAACCTGATATTTTCGAACAACTCCTGGCCAGATCCTTCGCAATCTACTTCAAGGCCCTCGATACAATAAGGCAATGCCCGACTTCCCACTGCGACAAGACCTACCGCGCTTCCACCGAGGGCACCGTCGTCATCTGCTTGAAGTGCTCCACGCCCATCTGTACGACCTGCCACGCCCCCTCGCACAGCGGCATGACCTGCGCCATGTACCAAAGTGTAGGAATGAAGGAACATCAGAGCTGGGGTTTCACCAAAGATATTAAGAAGTGTCCGCGGTGTCGGAATCTGATTGAAAAGGTCGGTGGTTGCGAGAAGGTGGATTGCCGTTGCGGGGCGAATTTTTGTTGGAAGTGTATGGAGGTGTCGGATGCAAAGGGGCACTGTCGATGCTGGAGAGATAGGTGGGGCGCAGGAATTTCAAAGGAGATGGATGCTGATAAGGGGAAACGTGGGAGGTATGGGTAGTGTGTTTAAAATAGGTTCACGATGATATAGTATACTATTCGGGCGCCTCAGACTCAAAGTTGTAGTGGTACGCCGAATCACAATGAACAAAGATTTCGAAAGGATGCAAGTAATTCAACCTCATTCAAACCAGGCGAAAAGGCCACCGACCATCATTACTACTAAAGTACTCTCGCATCGCGCCAAAACAGGCGACAATGCCCATCATGACCTTGCGCTTCTTGATTATTTTTATTTCCAAACCCAATGGATGATGCTCCTTCCACCCAACGCCAACTCAACCCCTCATCTAAACCCATGTAAAGCTCCTATATCCACATCGCAAAGCAACGCAAGCAACACTGCACAATAATTGGACAACTTCACCCCCCCCCCCCCCAAACAAGCCCCCAAAAAGAACCACAATCGAACGTTGCAGGGAACGGATTCGCCAAGAACTAAAGGGTACGGGGGGTACCGCGTAAAGGTGTCGGTATTATGCGCCAATCCACTTTCAGATTTTCAGCTTTTCAGGGTCTTGACTCTCGTGAGCGTTGAATCCTGCGACTCCGACTAGGACAACCGGTGCATATGTACAGCTCGGCAGGGGTAGAAGAAATATGCAAAGCATAGCACCTAGTACTAATTCAGCATAGTCTCGACCAAAATTGGCTAGACTACGACTGAACTACTACTAGGTTTCCCGGTGTGGGGGGTGAGCCCTTCTAGGGCGAGGAGCTAGTGTCGAATAAGGAAATTAGGTTTTTGAAGGGATGTGAGCTTTGGATCCTGCGGGGCGGGGCTTACCGTTTTGTGGTCTGAAGGAATTTCATCGGCTTTTTGGGGTTTTGGTTTTTGATGGGTTGGTGGGGGTTGGGGGTTTGGTGAGAGGGTAGGTTTTGGGGTTCGCGTGTTGGGTGCTCTGTGTGATTTTCGAGGTGCTATGTGCTGTGTGCTGTCGTCTCTCTACTTTTGGCCTTGAATATATAGAGCGAATGGATGTGGCAAGTATCTATCGACAGAGTGCAACGTTTATAAAGGAAGAGATCCAGCTGACGCTGCCCTACATTTATACCTTTCTTTTTACATGCGAGGCAAGTCACTTACTCACTCGCCGCGGGTTCGCTCAACTGTGTTTTCGGTCGAATGCTCCATGAGAGTAACAACCATGAGTCGAGCACATGACATATTACTTCATAGCTAGGCTTATGAGAAAACATATATCTTGTGGTTTGATCGTTGATATACCGATAGTGTTTACACTCCTTGGAGCCCCTCTGTACCTAGAGCAGATGCAGATTCTTTGAAGGTTGGGAAATTGCGATTTACGATAGTGAGATACTAGCAGCTGGCACCGAATATAGATCCCGGCCAGCGAACCTGCCTTCAGTAGCACAGATCCTATTCGCTTGCGTCCAAGTGTGCCCGATTCATCTGTTCTCCAAGATGAATAGTTTCAGTCATGGAAAACCACGAACCCACTCCGAAACTCTCCAAACCTTCAACTTGCAATGACCTCAGCCACCGACTGAGCCTGACCGGGAATGCAAACAGAGGCATATCCACTCCCAGATCCCCCGTCACACGGAATCGAGCGTTCAACCAAAGACCGGGATCTGATCTCAGCAAGCCTCCAGCGAACCATATCCGCACTCGTCAGTACTTCACCAGTACCCTTCCTCAACCGGAAACATCCAAGCCAACCGACTCCAATGTTGGAAACATGACTTCACCGGCACCATCGATTCCATCCAAACACTACCCAAGCCTCAATTTAGCAACTCGACCTCAAGGTCGGCGTCGTGGCCTCTTTTACCAAACACATCGAGCGCAGAGGCAGATGATGAGGAGGACTTGGTAGATCTGTCGGGATCGAGTTGAGATTGCGTGGGGTGTCCGGGAGGGATGGAGGAGAGAAGTGCCAGGGGAGTCAGTGATGGGTTATGAGATCGAGGAATGGGGCGAGCTGGGAGTTTGCGCTTCTTGAATACCAGACAATGCCATGGTTACACCTCGACTGCCAGCAGAGATTGTGTGAGTCGTGGGAGAATCCTTACCTTACCCATTTGGCTCAGATCTGATCAAGACAATAATAATCCGATCTTCAAATTATCCGTGAGCCGAAAAAATCGGTTTGTTGATTCTTTCTTTGACACTACTCAGCCTTATCTACCTGTCGCTTTGATATCAGGTCCGGACCCGAGCTGGCGGTAGAACGATCGCATACACAGAATGCTTATGAATGCGGGGGTGTGTCCACCCGCTGCATGCTTATAGTTATGCGACTGATGGGTAATTTCGCGTTTTGAGATGATGGAAAGAAGTATATCTATGTACCTACCTTATTGTTATGTACTGGGGCCTTTGGTAGGTTCGTAAAATATAATAAGCTGTCCGCATCTCTGTTCCGCGCGCCATCGAAAAACGACTTTTTAAATATCTCATTCCACACAGACCCTTCTTTTTTCTGCCAGGGCAAGGCAGGGGAGGGGAAGGGGGGGGGGGGCGCGACGAAGGATCTGAATCCACTGGTGCATATTACATGCTGAGTACGTAATGCCAACCAATGAAATGAAAAATGGAAAAATGCACCGACCTTACTTATACATATACGCGTGGAGAATAGGGGGATCAGACGCTCCAGGCATTCGACGGCTGAGAACGCCCGCTAAGGTTACGTACGTACTTTGGGAATACTTTTACTTTAGGAAGAGGAAGTACATAAGAGATTTGCGGGCGCTTGTAGGATAGATTGCCGAGCTTTTTTGATTGGAGAGATCGAGAGGGGAGTTGAGAGAGGTGGGAGGTAGGTGCACCGGCAAATTATTCGCTTGGGTTTGGTGCACGGGTACCTGAGTTGGAGTGGATTTTGTATAAGCGCACTTGTGATGAGGTATTTGACGGGTGTGGGGATGCTTGGACTGAAGGAATGGGTGGTGCTTTGATGATGGTGTGCGTAGTAAGAGGGGAGGGCAATGAGGAGGTTGGTTTGCAATTCTGTAGTGTCACGATTATGCTTGAAGAGTGCTTGCATGCGTGAGTATGGAGCTCAAAGGTACTGTTTTCTACGGAGCAAGAGGGCCCCGGATTGGTAATGAACTAGATTGTTGTCTAGTGTAACTGATAAGATAACATGGTGAAACGCTCTCCTCGGCGTACACGTTCGCCGTACCACGATAGCATTATCGTCAAAGAAGAGAAAGAGAATGGTGTCGCGTTTGGTGTACTCAGCGCGACCATCAATCCACTGCGAAGGCATCTCAGATAGAAGTCTCCCAAACGGCCCTCCAGGCATCCCGCTGCCATGCAAGCTCCAACAGATTCATCACTCTTTTCCATGCTCAAATCGCATAAGCTCACCCAGGGAGATGGTGAAGCTGCAGTCGTAACTGCCGGTGACGGTTCTTTGTCGGCGCCAGAGTGGTAGCCAGCTCCGACGTTGGTTGCCACAAGGCTTTGCGGGATGAGCAGCAGGAGCATTATATTGAACAGGAGTCACTCCTGGGTGAGGTTAGTCGGGGATGTTCAGCCGGCAAAGAGGTATTGAGATGCGGCACTGAGAAAGTGAATACGAGACTTTACCATTCCGTGCGTCAAGGGGAGCTGCCAAAGCAGGTGAGATGAGGAGGACGAGCGCGGCGGACAGGAGAGTTGAGGCGCGCATTGTCGCAGACCTGGGACGATTGAGTTGATGGCAGGTTTCAGACGGCGAGGACTATGGGGAGACTGGCAGGACTGCTGGAGAGCACGGTCCACGATTGGGGAAGTTTCTATGTTTTATAAACAAAAGCTATTCAGAGCTAGGTGAGCTATTTCGTTTGGTTGGCGGGGAATGTTTACGTGGATGGCGCAACAATAGAACCGACGAACAATTCGGGCGGCAAGATGGAGAAGAGGGGGTGCTGCAGGGAAACTGTGGTTGCTATCCAAGAATTCCTGAGGTAGATCTACCGGGCTCGGGAACCTTGTAATGGTGGGGTGACTACGAAGTAATTTCAGTCTCGCCCTTTCACGAAAATCTATCCATCATTGACATTGAGTTGAAACGCTCTAAACGCCGGCTGCACGGTGTAGTTGCCATGACCATGCCGTGTTTGGTGTGTGCGGCATGGTGAATGATCGAGCAGACAGTGGTGGACCAATGCTAAGGTTAATGCATAAAGTAGCATCACGGAACGTTGTGCAGCAATCGGGTCTACTCGGTATCTGCAGCTCATATCTTCTAAACATGTTCTCCATCGGCATCCGCCATTCGTGCGGTATCGCGGCAATATGGAAGGCATTCAGGTACTGGCATTCAGGTTTAATAAACTCAGGAACACGGCAGGAAGTGCGTCACAGATTCTCCCATGCGCGCTAAGAGTTGATAAGGGTTGGCATCAATGCTTTTTCGGAAGCGCCGCGAAAATGCTTATGCTCCCAGCATTGAAACCCTGGACACAAATAGATAATCGTATGGGAACACGCTACACTTTGCAATGCCGCAAGCAGCTTTCGCATATGATCGAGCAGTTTTGTATGCCTAACGAAGGCCAATATAGGCCAGTCAACGCTGAATCGGTTTCTCCAGGGGGGTAGGGGAGGCTATTGCTATGACATGGCAGACTTGGACCCTCCCATAGCCTAATGGTGTGACATTACGAGACATATTTCCGGATACAGTGCATGACTGGAGTTTTCCGATGCATAATGATGCATAGAACGTCGTTTTCGGCCTTCCTTAGCTGGCCAACTTGCATCACTGCGGAGGATTCAGATGTAAGTATCCACCTATCAGAAAATACGGTGGCTTCTGTCGATAAGACCCCACTCCAAGAATTCCGAGTCTCGCGTTTCCAATTGGCCCTTCGGGGGATTTGGAGAGGTCTTGTGGGGAGGATGGGGTAGCAGGAGTTGGATTGTCGTTGAGCTGAGCGCATATCAATGGAGCGCCTATCGCTTAAAACACTAGTCGCTCATTCACCATTGGCTGAAACATATCAAACCTTCCTGGTGCTCCCGTCGCGTTTCATCACGGCGCCACTGCACACTAACATTATCATACTACGTACTCCGTATGCATGTGCTAGAATGCGGAGAGAAAGAAGACTTTGAGGTCGGTGATCTTCGCTGCAAGTCTTCCGAAGTCACAAAGCGACTCGGCGTGTTCAGATAAAATGAAAGAGTGAGGAGAATTCTGACGTTGAATGCACATGTACGAGCACAAGCGCCGAAAGACTCTGGACCTTGGTCATGCACTGGAGACACAACTCGTTCGGGAGGGGAAACCTACAATTATCTAGCTGAAACTGCTCGACCCGTCTGGAACATGTGGTTGGACCGCGTTTCATAATTGTCTTCCAGAGCCTCTTCAAGCTAAGGAGACCTGCATTCCCTTGCGCAGATAGAGAGTGAAACCCACAGAATAACATGGCTACACTTGCTGGCATTGGCCCTGGTCAAGAGGACGCAAGAAGGGTTCATCCAAATTCAGTACTATCACTGCGCGCACCGGACAGATAGTGTCTGTCCGTCGTAGCCAATTCCCTCCGCCATTTCTTTCTGGAGTCGCCACTTCATACCCTTGGTTATTTCGACCAGATGAAAGCTCTCCAAAAGCTTGTCCAACATCATTGTTAATTGAATATACAGATATTTTGTCTCTGATCTGCCACTGAAAACGAAAATAATCGCAGGAAATCCGTTATCATGGCACAATCTCCAGGTCAAGTGGTCGGTGTGACCGCATTCTTGGCCCTGTTGGCCCTCATAGCTATATTGCTACGTTTCTGTGCCAGGCGTTTGAAAAAGGTGGGACTTGGCTGGGATGACTATACGATTGTGGCAGCCATGGTTAGTTCACCTTTGTGTCCCTGCCTGCTTTGACCTCGGCCAGAGCCAACGAGTGACCTTGACACACAGATATTCACCATCGTCACCGCAATATGCATCTACGTTGGAGCCGCTGATGGAGATCTTGCCCGACACGTGGTACTGGATGACGAAGGCAATGGAGTCTGGACTCGTCGTGACGTGGTTTTCCTGGAAGTCAACTACGCACAGCAGCTGAGCACCACGTTGACGTACGGCCTCACGAAGCTCTCGGTGCTGCTCTTCTACAAACGAGTCTTTCGAGGCAACACCTTCAATGCCGCTGTCTGGACAATGATAAGTATCATTGGCATCTGGACCGTTGCCTTCTTTTTTGCGAATCTGCTTCAATGCTATCCGATATCGTTGAATTGGGAGTATTCCGGAGCTGCAGTCGCTTTGTGCATCAACACGAACATGATGTACCTAGCGCAGGCGTGGACGGACGTACTGACCGATGTGATGATCCTATCGCTGCCGATCCCTTGCATCTGGGCACTCCAAATGCCCCCAAGGCACAAAGTCGGTGTAACCGCTATCTTCCTTCTTGGGCTTCTGACAGTCCTTTCCGGGATCGCGAAGCTCGTCGTCTTTTACCACATCATAAGCCAGGCAGAGGGAGGCGATTACGACATAACATGGTACGAGACACCCGCTTTACTATGGTCGTTTATTGAGTCGGCTCTCGGTATTGTGGGCGCATGCCTGCCTCTTTTGCGACCCCTTTTCGCCGGAACATCCACGAAAGGCTTCATGCGAAACATGCGCAGTGTTGCCGTCCGAACCATTACGGGTGCCGAGGAGCGCAAACCATCAGAAGGCTCTACGACCGCAGTGGGAAGCGGCTCTGGTTTTTCGGGCAAGAAGTCGGGGAAAACAGCCGTGGAGAGCGGCTCTGGTTCGTCGGGCGCGAAATCAGGTTCTGAGAACACAGACACCTTGAAGTCTTGGGACGAAAAAGACTATGATTATAATTCGTAAGGCTTCCCTTTCTTGAATAGAGAACCAGCGCTTACGGACTGTAATAGTCACTGCACTCTGAACACTCACGGACATCTGGACCAGAAGAGGGTGACGGTAGAGAGCATCGGCAGCTTTGTTGACAGAGGTAGTGCAGGAAAGCCTCGAGGAGATGATAATGTGTGATTGAGCACAGCAGAAGCACCAGACGTGATTGGCTGAGGTGTGGGTTCGAGTGTGGTTCGTTTCGGGAGGTTGGACCAACTGTCGCTCCCCTGTCCGAATCTATAAGGCAGACTCAGTCTGCATGTGCGCTCTTGATGAAACAATTGTAACGTAGACTGCATTACGTGTTTTCAGCCATGTAAAATTTACTCCGCTGCGACCGGGATCCGCCAATCTATCTGACTCGGAACCCGCCTTTACCATCCAGCCCCCTCCGGGGCCATCGGGCCCGGGGGTTCACCCCAGCTATTATTGCTGCACGCCGCACTTCAGGCTACCAGCTCCGCAAAGCAAGCCCCACGCTGCGCTCTCTCTTCCTCTAATTATTCCCAGGCGGCCCACGTCTATGTGATATACATGAAGAGGTTTGGTTTCACGATTCATATATCTACGTTACATAATCTTTTGGGAGAATGATTATTGCGCACGATGTGGGTTTGGGAAACGCGGTGCTTGACTACGTGCCAGGTTGCAGAGTTTCTGGTCGTGTTCGATGTCCTCCAGAACACGAACCCTGTCCAAATGATTGACCTAGGTAGACCGTATCGGGCGGGACCTCCATTCATTCCTTCATTCATTCATTCATTCGTTCAAAGTGGCCGCTTTCTTCGACTAGAACTTAAAGTAAACGAGATATCGATCGCTTTTTTTCCAGTCTCGTCCTTTTACCGCGAGGTATCACGGGTCTCAAGCTCCTATGTGCGAAAAGGACTTTGTGTGCACTGCTATCCACAGTGTTCAGTTGTCTCATCAACAAAGATCTGCCTAACTTGTTCGGTCGATTCGCTGCGCTGCGAGCACGAAGACCAGGTGTGTGAGTGGAGGCAGAGATGATGGTGTATGTTTCATACTTTCATGTGCTGGGATATGTCATTGCCTTCAGATTATGATGTGGGTCGCTAGGACCGGGATATTAAAGAATGCTACGTTGGTGAAGGTGTCGTCGAAGAGGGCAGAGCTTTGCGCCGGCGCCGAGGATCACGTGAGCTAAGTCACAGTATCTCGTCGCATTGAGTGTCCGTTTACATGTTTGATATCCCCGTAGCATTTCGCATCGAGTGCTGCCACATAACATACCCTGCGTGTGAGATTATTATTGGATTGTGGATGCTGAAGAGTCAGTACCAGCAATGACCAATTCGTGGCCCGCTCTGGGACTCGAATTGTGAGGTAAACTTCGGTGACGAAATGGATAGCTAGAGCGAATTTTCTCCTTCAGATCTTGAGCAAGATATGCTAGACATGCTGTTCCTAATCAGACGAGTCACCTGAGAATTGGCTCAGCGTAAAGGTTCGGGATTGGATCATTCTAAAAGATTGCTGATATAGAATTCTAGTTTTGAGAGACGCGAAAGATTTCGCCGCTGCCAATTGGTGCCTGGGTTTTGTTTACATGATATCTCCCTTTTGTTGCAGATCGGGTGCCCGCCCCGCTTCAGTTATCTTGCCCCTGCCCACGGTACCTATGCCCGCATACAAGATAACGAATTCAGCCTCCTGCACCAACCCATTTGAATTAGTACGATTTAAAATCAAGATCTGAACAGAAAGAGAGTAGTACGAAAGTGTTAAGGGAGAAATTCAAATCCTAACGGAAAACCACATCACAGGACCAATCAGGATACATGTCCTTGGACGCTCACATACCTTATGCCTATTCCCCTCAACGAGAATGTCCCAGAGTCCTTGCATGCTTCCCCCTAGGATTCTCCAAGTGAGGCGATAGTGTATATTCGTCGACACGACATGAATTGCAACTCCGTAGCCCAGATCGTCATGGAAGGGGTCTTCGATTTGCGGAAGCGGCACATCACCACTCCTTTGGATCTGCAGGTCACAGTAGCTGTTGTGCCCGTCAGCTTGATTCGACCATATAAGGCAGGGTCAGCTTACTTCCTGGCTGCGTCAATGGTATGTTGCATCCCTATCGCATCGACGTGGAAGCCTAGGTTGAAAAGCATTTTTATCTGGCTAATGGTGTTTTCGGAATTAGTTGTGCTTCTTCCTCGGGATACAAAGTAGCTCCAAGTAGTAAAGCCAAGTGTGGATAGGGAGTGTTTCTGCCCCTAACGCGTGTCTTGGGACTTATGCTTTGGTTCCAGTAGGAAGCAAGTCATTCCGGAATTACGTACGTGTTGGGGACACGGTAAACCACGTCAAAATCCTCACGAGAAGAGGTAATATTTCGGGTTGGGATGAGACCGAGCGATGAAATAAGAGGGAGGGAGAGAGGTTTGGTGGTAAGGTCTCGAGCCTGTCTGACTGCAGTCGTCGGAACAGACAGGCTGTCTCGTACGAGCATGCATAAGAGTACATAGTACACCAGAGAGAAACCAGGAGGAGAAACAGCCATTTCTGCGCCGGCACAAACGAACAATCAACGAGGCTTCGATAAGAATTTGCAGAAGCTGCGGGTTAAAAGCTACGAGGGACTGGATCGTTAACAGCGTCATCGTCGCATATCAACATCCATCATGCGGTTCAATAATGTTGAGTAGTGCTTCGCGCTTCTAATCTCGGTAAGTAGTACGATTTGCCACCTATGTCTGCCCATAAGTGAATCTCCTATCACGGATCCAAATTATCGCGGGATGACTTGGACTGACATGAAGTGTTGACCGCACAGTGGTTATTGATCCCCGCTTGCAAACAGTCACTGTACAGATCGAAGCAGTCCAACGCCTCTAAAGAACTCGGGTGGTGTGCCTCCACCCCATATATGTTGATTGTCGGGCTTAGTGGGTCATTCGGGTCGCCCTTTGGAGCGCATTCGTAGCCGTCCCACGTCCCGGTCGATGGTTGATGGAGACTTTTCCAAACATCGTTCACCAACTTTGTGGTGGTCAGGAACGATCAAACGTCTACGTTGCTGGCGTCGGCGCTGCAAATTGTTCCGGTTTTGTCTTAGATCTCTCGAAATCGTCCAACACTACTCCGAGATGCCTAGCTGTTGCGAGAGGGAGAAGCGACGGTGATTCGGTGAAGGTAAAAGGACTCACAGACCGCGTCTAGGATCAACTAAGCGACCACGCGCTTATGAGACGATGCAATCATTTTTCCAATGTGGGGGCCGCGAGTGGAGGCTGTCGATTAGGGTGAGCCGTATGCAGACGATGTCCCAGATATTTTGTGCTCTTCATTCTCCTCGTGTTTCCACTCCGAAGTCGGTATTCATCGTCAGCATTGCTTCGTCTACCCGGCCACTTCATCTGTATATACATCGCGACCTCGGGGTTGGGGCTTTGTTTGTTGGGGTTTTGCCACTACTCAGCCCTATCGCTTGTATATAAAGTCAGAATCTTTTCATAACCACACAATCATCCGTCACCATTATTTCAACAGTAGTTCACGTGATCTCGCGTGGTGTTCCGTGTTTAGTTTACTGTCCATCTTATGGGCAGTAGACGAACGAGCACTAGCCAGGAAATGGCGACCATGGTGCCTAAGCCATCCGCACATAGGCCTCATACTCGTGAACTATACAAAAGTGATACACGTGGCAGTACTCACCATTCACGCGGCAAGTCACTTCAGTAGAATAGAACAGAACAGAACAGCGCGAGCTTCAGACGCAATTCGAAAGCGTGCCACATATGGTGTTATCATACAAAGAGGCTACAAGTCATTTATAAAGCGGACAGCTTTAGCGAATTCAGCCTTGTCGACGGTTGTGTAGACTACGGCCCAGTCCAGTCAGCCTAATACTCATTGGATGGCGCACATCCAGACGAAGCCGGCATCGAAGTCTGCTACTTTTCTTGACTCGGTATCATGTACAGCAACGACCGCAGACTCCTGACAGCTTGCCTAGCATCAGCCACGTAATCAAAACGAGATAGGCATCAACAGTGGAGGCGATGACGCGAGGTACGAATATCCGCCATTTACAGCCCAAGTTTGTGTTTCTAATTTTGCTTAATATGTGTAACGGTAGAAATCAGGAGGTCCGATCTATCATGTTGTACGGATATTTCCCATGTTGTATTGTGCGATAGCGATCAGCTCCCGACCAGTGTATTCCCTCCCGAGTTTATTCCCTCCCGACGAGTGTATTCTCTCCCGAGTGTATTCCTTCCCGAGTGTATTCTCTCCCGACGAGTGTATTCTCTCCCGAGTGTATTCTCTCCCGACGAGTGTATTTCTCTCAACGATCACAGAGACAAGAGACCCCTCAAAATCTCCACGGAAACCCAAACCTCGAACCCACACCCCCAAACCGTCAACCATAAACCGCAAACCATAGACCGCCAACCACAAATCCCCAATCACCCAACCAACCACAAATGCCCAATCCCGACCGGCTTCTCACCCTCCTTATCGAAATCCTCCCAAATGTCAAACTTTAACACCATAAACTCCCAGCGTTCCCCAAACAGCCGCAGCCCCCGAAGCGCATCCCCCCACATCCCCCACGTCATCGCCGGCGTCGGCTCCGGCAGCGACTGCACCTGCAGCCTCACGTGGTCCGCCTGGTAAACGTACCCCGGGAACTGGCGCGTCATTGGCATTTCCCCTCCGCTGGGTTCGGCCAAGACGTGGTCCATCACATCTTGCACTGCGTATTCGAGGGTGCGGTAGGTAGATTGGATAGAAAGGCGCGAACCGTAGTCGTGGAGGCAGATGGAGACGGAGGTATCTCGGATTCTGTAAAAAACCGGGTCCAAGGGGATAACGCTGGGTGGTATTTCAGCCGGGCAGGTTCGTGTGGAAGGTAGAGGCAGGGAGAGAAAGGGGGAGAGACGAACTTTAGTGGTAATGAGTTGAGAAAGCTTCGGTTGGTTGGGAGGACCGGACTGTGCGACTCTAACAAGCTGATCGTTGTTACAGGGAGGGGATCATGGATGGGAAGGGATGCCGTGAGCGCGACTGTGGAGAGTACTTTGAGCCGGATTGCGAGACTGACGGCCTTGGGAACAAGCATGCTAAATCCTTATTGAAAGTCTATGTCACAACACGGGCGTGTAAATATTTTGAAACAAAATCGCTAATCAGTGGGATAGTACTACTAACGTGTGGTATCATGCAGTAACCCACGTGTGTAAAGTAGCTAGTCCACTCATTCACCGACGCACGCACCATCCTCTTGCTTTGTTCGACTGGCTCGCAAATACGGATGATAAGGGTCGCTTCGGCAGTGATTTTCTTGCGCATTCCATTGGGCGCCAACCAACCTTTAAGGTTCCGTCATCATATATCCGAATGCTGACAGTGACAACCCGGTTTTGTTGTTGGTACGTATAAGCGAGAGGAAAGGGATGTTCTGTACTCCGTATGCGATTTTTAGCCATCGAAGCGCGCTAACAACGGCAGCTGAAATGTGAGAGACGGAGCTTGCTCCGGAGATGGCTAATTTGGGGATATAATAATCTATGGTTTTGCCTATCTGAAGTCGCGCATGTAGAAGCTGTATATTGCCCATTGGGTAAGAAACGTTCCACATCCTAGGTGTCTTGCTCCACCACAGACCCTGAAAAACTAACCTTAGCAACGAACACGTCCATTTCCTACCTCGGGCCTCATTCCTAGACTTGTGCCTAAGCGTATCTATTCAGGCCACTCACATAGGCGTTCGCCAAATGGCATATCTTTGGAAAATGGCCCGGTGACCCACACAAACTTGACACCGACCTTTTCGAACGCCGAAAATATTCTTATCAGTCCGGCGATATAATGATCGCGATACGGTGGCGAAGTAGTCCAAGGTGTCTGATACCACGAGATGACGAGGTTCAGCCGGGGGACGTAGGTATCCTTGTGCTCGCTAACAGGCGCATATTTGCGAAATTTGTTGGACTACTTCTAGCCGCATCTATGGTCGGACTGCCCTAGTTTGTACGTAAAAGTCTCAGGAGTCTCAAAAGTGCCGTCATATATGACATTTTTTCATTTTGACAATTCCAGGGTGACAAGCGTATTTGTTATGCAATCGATTGCTCTCAGGGCCACCCTAGACCGCCGTGGCAGGTAAGGTGCGAAGTGATGAAGGATCCGGTGGCAGTCAAATTCTTTTCTAAGGCTCTCTGAACCAACACGTTGAACAATCTAATGGGTACTACAGAGCCAGAAGCGACGTCGAGATAGTAGATCACGTGCCGCGTGGCGTCGTCTACCAATAAGAGCTGAGTAACGCGGACACCTTCGAGATTCGGTGGGTTCAATTAAGCATTAGATTGCGTCTCGGGTGCTTCTTTGAGTCTTTGGCGCCGGACACTGATGCTCTTGTCGGTGTGGCGAAGGGTTGTGCTCAGCTTCTCGTCGATGGCTCGAAGTCGTCAAATAATATCTGAATGGACAACTTTACTATCCAGGTGCTTGGTAGGCACTTCTTTCTCCCACAGAAGCACAACCTAACGGAAGTCATCTAGGTCATCAGAGACCGACACTCGTAATGATCAGACTCCTGGCGCATCATTAAAGGCAGATCTAGCGTAGAAGCTTGAAAGAATGATTGTCATCTTCTGCTTGAAGCAGCCAATGTTTTTCGACTTGGAGTAATTCCTAACTTGCTGGCGATGCTTACTCAGACGTTATTATGCTGCACTATTCGGTCTTCGCAGTAGGTGGAGGAATTAATTGATTGAAATGTGCGAGAGCAAGCACAGCCACAGGCTAGTTCTACCGGCCCGTTCCGAAGCGGTCAAGCGTCTCTGTAGAATAAACACATTATACCAAGCCCACTTCAAACGAAATGCGATACCTGATACTCCCCATTATGTGCCATGGATTTTAGCATACACCCCAGCAAGAGCCTCCCATATCATACTCAACCCTTACGTCTCTCATAATGTCCCACCAAGCAGACGCTAAACGCCTCTTCGACTCCCGCGGCTACAGCGGCGCCACAATCCATGATCAGAACCCCGTCCACCTTCTCGAAAAGCCTGTCCGCGACCGCATAATCGAATCCTACTACTGGAAAGAACAATGCTTCGCCATTAACGAAGCCACCCTCTGTGACCGTGCTGCCGCTCTCACATTCATTGGCGGCACGTACGGCCAGCAGAAGCCTACGCCCTTCCTGTGCCTTGCTATGAAATTGCTACAGTTGATGCCGGAGAGGGATATCGTACTCGAATACCTAAGGCAGGAGGAGTTCAAGTACTTGAGTGCACTGGCTGCCTTTTATATACGCTTGACGTTTGAGGCGAAGGAGGTGTATGGTATATTGGAGCCGTTGCTGGGAGACTGGAGAAAGTTGAGGAGGAGGACGAGGGATGGTGGATATGCGCTTACGTATATTGATCAGTTCGTCGATGATCTTCTGACGAAGGAAAGAGTTTGTGGTACCAGTTTGAGGAAGTTGCCACTCAGGACGGTGCTGGAGGATCTCGGGGTATTGGAGGTCAGGGAGAGTCCCCTGGGAGAAGAGCTGGAGGGATTGGACGATGATGATGAGGATCAGGTGGTGGAGGTGGAAGTCAATGGGAGTAGGGAGGAGGATATGTCTACACCAGAACGGAATGGGAATGGGGTGGAGCATAGTGACAGTGAGGGTTGAGGCTTCATCGAGGACGCAACCTCGCAAAGAAAACATTCATCCATGTATACGGCAGGCAAAGAGCTGTTGCAGGTCTCTAAGCTTGAAAATGGATCCTGCCCTCTGGGCCCTCCCACAACAAGCAGCTTTCGCTCGAAAACGTATCCTAGCTTGGGCTCAGCCCATGTCAGGCCCGGCTGAAGATCAGGAGAAGATCAGGTCGCCTCCTCAGGCTACCTCCTCAGGCCATGATACGTGTGTTGACCTGGTATGCAAAGAGAAACGCACTAGGTGCCAAATAAGATGCAGCATCCCTTCGTCTGAGCCAACGTTTTCCGCTTGACTGTACATGCATGCATCGACTGCTTGAAAAGTTCTCTGAAATCTCGCTTCTCGACTCGATAAGAAGCTACAACTTGATGAAATATAATACGTGGCAACGCCAGGCCACCAACTCCAACGCATACAACTTTAAGAGTATTGTTCATCGAAAAACGAATGTACTGTTGTGACTTTATGTTCTGCCGCCAAAATAAAATTGTATTGATTTATATTCCATTTTAGCAACACAATTCTCATATAGCCCTGATGGCTGAATTGACTAGTTTCAAATCACCACAATAACGCCGGCTCGAGCGAAAAACGGCCGCCTCAACCGCCCCCACGAAGGGGCAAGTTTACAGGCCAATTTTCCTATATCAATTACAGTAGACTCCATTGATTCGGGAGCAACTGGTACCTGGGATATCGTTTTTGCTTTTTTACCTTTTTTTTTCCCTTGGATCATCGGAGGCTGGGTGCTTGGGGGAGGGTAGGTGTTGGAGGAGGGAGGGAGGGAGGAGACCCAGGGTTCGAATCCGAAGTTGTGTTTATATTTTTGTCCTTTTTTTTTGCCTCGCTTGTTTTCAACTTTTTTTGACTTCTTTCACTATGGGCTACGTAGCTCGCCTTGCTGCACCAGAATAGGGCTTTGACGAGGGCAAAAAAAATGCTATCACTGTGCTGACAAAGGTGACAACTTCAAGAAAGAGAAATCGGTATACCACATCCAGCCAAACCGACTGCAGAAACAGGGAGCGAGCACTTTGACCATGTCCCCAGAGTGTTACATACAACCACTTAGGCACAGCATACCGCTCACGAGGAAACAACCTACCATACAACCCACCGCACCACCATACCCACATTCTCTCCGAACGCCTATTTATCACGTTCGACGGTCCCTCACCAACAGACGCAGGTCATGTATTCCCAAACAACACCCACAATCTCCAACCGGCGCAAGGCCTCAGGTAGCCGGTACTATGGCCATATCACTCCTCTCTCCTTCCTAAGCTACCTACTTACTTTCAACAACTTCCGACTCTGGGTATACGTACTATGCATGTATGTTGTACTTGGTACCTGTTCATACGCACCACCACCGAAAAGGAAATCGATCCCAGCGCCACAACACAGTACGCCCACCTTTTCCCAACCCTTGCTTCCCCTCCTGAGATTTGATTTTCTTCCCGCGCGAGCTTCGAAATGTTGTTCTGCTCAGGAATCTACTCCGTACATTGACGCATCGTTGGATCTCATAGGCTGCAGACCCCCGGGGGGTGGGAGCAGGACGTTTGCTTTGGGTGTGAAGGTCTGTGCGTGAGGAAGGTTACGTGATGGGGCTGGGCAGCGAAGAGGGGGAGGAAAGGGGATCAGGGAGTGCTTGATGCTTTTGCCCACGAGGACTGTTTCGTTCTGTTGAATTGAGGGAGATGGCATAGTTTATGTTTTGCGGAATCATGAGTGTTCAAAACTTGGTAAGGTGTATCTCCCTGTCTCTATTCTTTAGAATCTATCAAAGAACTGGAAGTCGACAATGCTGGTCCACCTCCGATGCTCAACATCAACACCAGACTGCGTCTCACCGGGTGCTGCAAAGTTTCTATCAGAATTCCAGTCATGATTTCATTGCACCATGGTCCCTCAACGCTCGCAATTCTCCTAGAAAAAAAAAAAAAAAGAAAAAAACCACCCCTCAAGCCATCATCACGACCTCAATGGCCACAGAACAGCATCCACCTTCTTGCTCCCAGCACGGCAGCGCATCAATAATCCGGAGAAAAACATCAAAGCTATCTTCAAAATCGCGCTTCAGCATCAAATACTTCTTGACGCCGCCAACGTTGTGCGTCCATTCGAGCGTCGTCCTTAGGCCCAATACTTTCTCTTGCTGCTGTTGCTGTTGCTGCCCCTCGGCGAGACCACAGATTTTGAAAACGGAGTGGAAGAGAGATGACATTGTCATGCAGGAGCGTAGCGTCATTGGGACGGCGTCGGTCGAGGAGGGAATAGAGATCCACAGAGTTGTGTTGTTCTGCTTTTTGGTGGACATGCTCGTTCCGGGGATGGATGATATGGGAGTTTCGTGCGTTGGAGAGGACTGCGCATTGAGGTTGAGGATCTTAGAAGGCTCTGGGGATGGATGTGATTGAGCTGATGAGGATCCGGCTCTGTCGAGGGTGTGTTTTGCTTCGGATGCGGCCTCGGTAGATGTATCAGTTTCGATATATCTGTGCTTTGGGGATTGAAGTGACTGAGTTGATGAAGGTTCGGCTGCAGTGACCGTCTGTGTTGCTTCCGTTGCACTCTTAGGAGGCGTACCAGATCGAAGACATTTATGTTTTGGGGATTGATGTAAATGAGTCAATGAAGATTCGACTGTATTAATAGTCTTTGCTGCTTTGGTGATTGCGGCCTCGGTAGATGTATTAGGTTCAAGACATCTGTGCTTTGAGGAGTGGTGCGCCTGAGCTGATGAATGCCCGGTTGCACTGACGGTCTCTGTTGCTTCCTTTACAGCCTCGTCAGTCATATCAGGCTCAAGGCGTTTGCGTTTAACACTGTTTGGAATGAGTGTGCCTGGCTTGTCCAGCAGCTTAATTTGAACGCTCGGTCGGCTCTGTTGTTTCATCTCCGAGGATCCCTCTTCGCTGGTGGCATTCCTAGGAGGTGCACGAGCTGAGGTGGGAACGATACCAGGTAGACTAATGATCTTTGATGGCTTGCGGCCGTTCTCCAATGCGTTTGGGGGGGTCACCGTCTGGGCCTTGCTGGTCTCGATAGCTGCTGACGCTGTGTCTGAGCCGGTCTTCCTGCGCTGACGACGTGTGGCCGAAGTTATTACATCGTCATCGTCATCACTTTCGGCTTCGCCGTGGAACCTGATGTGAATTAAACCATTAATCATGAATGTAGCCAACGAGAGACCACTCACGTGTCTGGTGAACACGTTGTACACACATGAGCCCCTCTAGCAAAGCAAGCCACACAATGAGGGGAGACATCAGGATTCACGAGGCATTCTAGCTTTAGATAAGAGCATCTGTAGCAAGACTTCCTCGCAACGCGACATCTTGGGTCAAAGATCGATCTTAATGCCAGGGCATCAGTCTCTTTTGAAGGATCAAGGTCTTGGATCCACTGAGGCGATGTTGGAAACATCGTTGAAGGAGGCTAGGGAGAAAGGTCAGTAGGTCTATTTTCAGTGGCTGGTAGGGCCGAATACCATGTCAGAGGCAGCTGGAGCGCGGGAGCGCAAGCAGCGTACCATAGCCTTGAGGTCTGTAGATGATTCGGGAGATACAGAAATTCGTTTCAAGAAGTACTTGATTTTACTCCGCCGATTTCTGAGAAGGACTTTAGCCTGGCAGCTTCTGAAGTCGCTTGGCCACTGATTCTTTGATAAGCGCGGTAAGAAGTCAATGCGAGTCGATAGATGCCTTTGCTTAAAGTTTTGTCAGTAGTCGACTGGAATTGGATTCGGAATTTTGAAGTTGAGTCAAAGTAGCTCAAAGTGATGATAAACCATAATGCTAGCGTCAACTTGTCTGTTTGCCGCAAAGAATATCTAGATGAAATTGGTTCTCTTAATCAAGCATGAGATTTCTTAAGATGCATTAGAATTCTAGGATTTGTGCGATAACGAAAGACGTTGAAGCTTATATTGGTAATGAATGTTGATGTATTCAATGACTGGGAGGAATCACTATCCAACGATTTTCACATAAGATTATTTCAATTTGGGAATGATTAATGAGCTTAAATGACTTCCAGTACTAAGGTACCTTACCTTACCTTTAGATATTCACTTCAGTATATTCTCCACTCCGCAAACCTCTTTGGCCAAGCTCAGATGTCGAATATAGCAAGCAAGTCAATGATAACCAGTTACAACAACCGAAAGGCTAGCGTCAGCGAAATGATCGCTCGAGATGCACGTCTCAGACATCTCTACCCGAATTCAAAGGCCAAAGTCGCCAGTCTCGGATATTGTTACATTCGTAATCACTATTAATAGCTGGCAGACCAAAAAGTTCGTTCATGGTATTGATCATACCAATCACCAAAGGATTCAGAAACGTATGTACCACTTTCGATGATGCTTGCACCTAAAATGTATTCGTTGGTTTACATCTTTCTGTGAGGCAACCCAACCTGAGATCCTGATCAGGGTTCGTGATCCATTTTTGTTGAAGTACAGTCGTACGTTCCGTATTTCATGCCCGCACCCTGGGGCACTATCGCCAACGCCGCAGAACAGACACATAGAATCAAGACTTGTTAGCATGACACTTACCGGAGGGTCAGCGTACGTATCCCCTGTCCACATCAGGTTTCATCTCATCTAACGGTAAGAATACGAGGCTACCGTACTCCCGAAGGATTAAGCGAAACGGTTTTTGGCCCCTCCTCGAGACGGACCTATACAAACATACCACTGTATCAGCACGGCTCACCTCGCTCCAAGCGGCGTGTTCTGACGTACGTTCAATCCTTCTTCTCCAAGATTACTCCCCTCAATGATTTATAATGTAACATGCTACGTTCACATGATATGCATTTGATGTCCTTCCTTTCTTAATAGGCATCTATTATCTACAATATGGACTGGATGTTTGTATGGACTACCTCATCTCGACACAGCTGCATTAGTGTTCATGCTTGATAACCGGATGAACTTGCCGTTATTGTGAATCAAGGAATAGGAAATCGGCAATCTGGACATGCTTGCTACAGACACAGCTTATGGATTTCATGACAGGATAGACAGCTATGCTTCACAGATCTCCATGATGGGTATAAGTATGGTATCTGCTCTGGCGTTAATACTCTAAACAATCACCTTTCACCTTCATTTTCAAGACTATCCCTCCCTATATACAGGTAAATCAACCTTTCGCGCTTTGACCTCAATCACAGGCGTCTTCGTTCTTGTCATCCTGCAACAAACAGACTTTCCCATCATGACAAAACGACCTTTTTTGGCTTCCTGCCTCGCTTTCCTCTTAGGAATACTTCTACTTGCTTCGCAAAGCACCTCAAGGCTTCTAGGTTGGTTGGTACCCCTTAAATTCATTGCAGAGTTCTAAAAATTGACCTTCCTTTCTTGTTCCAGACTTGAGGATGGCGTCGAGCTCCGGAAACGAACAGATCTTAATGCTCTCTATAACGCGGTCCCAGAGTCAAACAGGGTACCTCTTGGAGGATCCAGAGATTTTACTCTCGACCTTACCGAGAGTGCCACATACACCACGGCGTATTTCTACGGTTGTACTGTCATCATAACCGTCGATGGCCAAGGCGTCATCATTGACCAATAAACGCAAGAGCAGCCCGCACCAGGATCAAATGGCCAGCAGTCCTGCGTAGTAATGACGAACCCGACCGTCGTCGAAGAGAAAAATCCAGCCGATCTGTTGAACGCGGAGATGATGGTGGACGCCACGGACGATACACGGGATCACACGTGCTTGGATCATTACATCGTCCGGAAGAGGGACGGTTGGCTATAATCTAATCAAGCAGAATCTCGAAACCCACGGAGTCGAACAAGGAGACATCGTCCCGGTCGCGTACGTCGCTACGTCGCCATTTAATGACTTTACAAAAGGTCCTATTGGCAAAGCAGCTGTCCCTTGTTTGAGTAAAGACTCGACTTTAAATCTCTTCTCTCCGCTACGAGACGTGCAATTTAGTCATCCGATTGATACTGACCGCTTCCCTCGCAACAAGCGAGAAGCCGTAATAAGTGAGTCACTGTAGACCAAGCTTATCCAACGCGATCAGATTTCCTCATTTCCCAAGTGCTTCGAAATTGTTAAACGTGGTTCTTTAGTTTTTCAGGGGCCGATGATTCGAAAATCCTTTGGCGTTGATACAAATAGGAAAAAGTTGCACTAATCCTACTTACGTATAGCTTGAATATAGGTGGAATATATTCCGACTATATTCGAATCGAGGTTCAACAGTCGCGAGACTCAAAAACCTTAAAGAGGTTAGTGGCTTGGTCTGGATCTAGCGGCGCCTGAACGAGACCCGGAAAATCCGGAATAAGACTAGTAGCTTGGCAGGACCCCCTCATCGAGTACCTATGGGATTTCTATGACCTGGCTGGACATCGTAGAGAAAAACAATGTCGCAATCGAGTAGGGGTGAGCTAGAGGTGAGCGGTGGTGAGTACGAGGGTGAGTGGCGGTGAGCTCTTCACAGGCTGTCGTACGCTCCTTGGATATCCACGGTAAAAAGGCCCAGTCTACAATATAACACTCAAAATATGTGTTATACATGCCGCATCACCAATCAACGGTGACTGTGATCGAGATAAGAGGGCGGGCGAAAACACTCATTAGAAGAAGGTTCCACTTCCAAGGTCTGTGTAAGAACACTTTCCGTGCTGAAGCACTCTTCAGCCCTTGTCTTTTGCCTTAAAATATCATATCGATGAGATTGGCAAGCAGTTAATATAGATAAAGTAGATTTACAAGGAACTTGGTGTAGAATCTTGGTGATTCACGTGTGCTTCGTCAAGTTGTCTAACTCTTAATACTTTTTTAATCTCCGCTCGGGCATGCACGCCTTAATAATTTTTATTTTGCCATCAATCGAACGAAACAGAAATATAGAGAGTGTGAAACCTCGTGCGGTTCATATGCGCCTCATCAAATGTTGACCATATCCACTTAACAACATTCTTGCCTCGACGTACTTGGTTTTCTTTTAACACTTTTTCCCCCTCCCTCTGTTTATAAGTCTAGGAAACGCTCAGCGTCTTTCTTTTCCCTTAACAAACAACCCAAATCTATCAAAACACCGGAACACCCATATTTCCCAAGCTCAAATCCAAAAAACCCAACAACCCTTGCAAACTTCCCTCAATGCCCAGATTCACCCGCTTCTTCAGAACGAGGCATCATGTCGACGAAACTCGCCGTCCCAACGAATCCGACACCGCTTACCTCGACCGTCTCGTTCGCGATAGCGCCCACCGCGACGACATCTCCGCATTCACCCTCCGCTTCGCGCAAAGAGTGTACCTCGACCTCGATACTGCCCTCTTCGCCCGCACCATCGCGCAGGTGACCGTCGCTAACGGCAGCGGCAGATTAACGCAACACTCTGACCGCCTACTGTCGGCCGCTGCGGTGAATGTGGCGTCGGTTATTCGCCACAAGCCAGTGAGCCTCGAACGAGTCGCGAGGGTGAGCAGAGTTGGAGAGGAGGTACTGGATGTGTATGGGGATCTTGTTCGCGAAGTGGATCGTTTGGGGCGGGAAGATCGAAGGGCTATTTTTTGGAATTCGGAGGACGGAGACCTTAGGTGGAGGGCAGGGTTGTGGGAACGAAGATAGAGGTGGTTGGATATAACATAGGTAGGTGGTGGAGGGTTGTGCTTCTGCAGCCCAGCCCAAAGGATATGTAACGTGCTCTAAGCGTCATTTTAGTAGCCAAAGGTTTCTCGAATCTGAAGCCCGCCTCAAGTTCTCCTGATCACTTGGTAATGCCACAGTCTGCTACTTATCTTACGTAGTGAATGACTGATCGCAATGACCAGGACACGCATGCATGGGTATCGGCCGGGTTACTCCAACGCACCGTAAGCCAGCAACCATGGTACACGAAGCCGAAGAAAAGTTTGCTACCATCTTCACTACTAACCGATCCCTCTCACAGCAATTGCACGACTTCTTTTCTTGGGGATATACAGAGACCCAACTCGATCTGAACAACGATCTTGCAGCCTGTAAAAGCGTTCCCCCAGGGTTTCGCGCCCGGTGTCGAGGGATCATCTACCCCTTTGTTTCCGTCCATCATCCCTTGCGTTAAAGAGCAATGATGCTGTCTCTGTCGTAGACGAACACAGTCAGCGCTTCCGTTATATTGCAACATTTTATTACTAATGTCCTAGATATGTATTCTGAATTTGGCTCTGCATGTGCTTAGGAGTTTTCCTTATTTCTTGCGGGGCCGGGGTTTGTGCACTGATCCTCACATCTACAATACAACGTGTGATCCTAAAGTTAAGTAGGTAGTTCGAGCTATTAGAGTTGAAAGGACATAGCAAACCCGCTGCACCAAGTGTGATAAGCTCCTAGTTGCACATCATGAGAGTGAAGGACTCTTGGCGGCAACCGCTATGGCCAGTGCTGGTTAATTAACCGTTCATCCTTCCTTTGCTAGCGGTCGCAATTGTATAAGCATCTCTGCTAATGCTTAACGCCTACACTCTACCCAAGTATACCAACCTCATGTATGCTCTTTTGCTGTACGCAATAATACCGTAGTTAGTTCCCACAAAGAGGGTGCGAAATCGAGAACAAGCCCATGTGTAATGTTGGAAAGGAATAATGATGTTTTCTGGTTTCGGGTATATTTGTGAGACTTGTAGCTATGCTTTGTCCTGCATTTTCTCCAAAGCTTCCACTTACGCCCCGTCCTCCCCTTCCTCCCATTCCCTCCCTTCCTGCATATCCTGAATTTTTATATTTCAGAGACAAATA
The DNA here is from genome assembly GCA_033085395.1 of Xanthoparmelia taractica. NCBI lineage: Eukaryota > Fungi > Ascomycota > Lecanoromycetes > Lecanorales > Parmeliaceae > Xanthoparmelia > Xanthoparmelia taractica. Next base: position 40,934 of record JANQBS010000068.1, on the reverse strand, counting down.
GTGCCTTGAGCACCCAAGCGTGTCGGGAAGGTCTGGACCAAGTGTACGTTTGTATCCGCTGCTTGCCCTTTCATAAAGTGCAAAAGCAGCTTCGTACTGTTGCTGTTTATCAAGAGAGATAGCTGGATTCTCAACGCAGGTTAACGTCTCGGGCTGGGTTTTCCCCAACGTCCTTTCAAATCCTTCTAAAGCTCGACGATTCATCTCCTCGGCCTCCTCATATTCCTGCTGATCTGATAGCACCAATGCTAGGTTATTGACGCTGGTCAGCGTATCGGGGTGGTCTTCCCTAACGCCCCTCAAGGCTCCCGATGGTGCAAACTATCGGGTCCGAAGCCTGAACCGGTTCAAACTGAGGCTATATAAGTGGTTAATAGTTGGTTCAACACCTGAACCGGTTCACACCACGAATTAATGGTTTGGACTAATAGTTTACAGCCTCTAAGACCTTCGTGAAGTGTCGCTTATAGTTAACAGACTTGAGGAGAATCTAAGACCTCGTCGTGCAGGAGAACAAAAAAAAGCACCGACAAGCGATGATGGTGATTGAAAAGAAGTGTGCAAAGCATCAACCAGCGGCAGTGTAAGGCCGGCGATACATGAAGTCATAGGCAGTGCCTTTTTAGACCTTTGCATGTTCCAAAAATTGGATGCTTGCTCGCTCAAGCATCACGTTGAAAACGCTTCAACTCCTACACCGACAGTTAGCCTGCGGGAAGGGGAACCTACCTTTCTTTGGAGGGAAAAGAGAAAAGAAGAAGAGGACGAGATTGGGGGGAGCGGGCGATTTAAAAGTAAACAAAGCCAAGGCGCTATGTCAGCTCATGTTGACCAATTGACTGTACAGAGATGGAAAGCACCAAGGTCTGGGTAGGCACGCAGGCAGAGTTCTGGCGAAGAATGGCGAATACTGGAGGAAAGAGCGGACAGCGCCTTCCCCCACGGCGTGTAACGCTAAGATGAAACAGGACCTTTGAAATGGGAAGAACATCAAATTTACGTACACATGGGGCAAAGAAGGTACGCTGCTTCGATTGAATGTGGCATTTTCGTAAAAGCAGCAGCAGCTGGAGAACTTTTGACTGATTTCGATGCCCCACAGGTTTTTGAGATGGGGATCAAGAGTGGTTCAGTATGTTAGGAATCAGGCCGAAGAAAGCGGAAGCCTCCCCCTTTCTCGCGGCTCACCACGAGCAGGCGAGAAGGGGCACTGTTGTCACTGCTTGCAGTGATCGCGGAGCCTCTCTCGTTCACTTGATGATTCTAGAAGATGTGATGAATAGTTTGACTGCTGTAGCTGAGATATCAACAAGCTCGAGCCTCGGGATTTGAACACGGGTGCCATGGTTAAAATCAAAGAATTACGTAAAGCTACTACCTTTTTTAGGGGGTAATAGTAAATCGCCGCTCTCCCCTCGTGCGAAGAACCTAGGTGATCATCGCGCGATCCCAGGTGCTGGCTGAGCTACTGCCTCATTCATATTCTTCTGTAACATATATTGGATGGAAGACTGGCTGCGTGGACCTGCCTACGACTATTCCGGCTAATTGACCAGCCTGGCGCCTGCCTCTTTTGGAGTAGATCGGATGAAGCAACCCCTGGGGCTTCCGCTGTTTAGCTCGTGCAAAAAAAGAAGCCTTGGTTGGTATCTCCCAACCCACGGATACGAGTATGATCATTCAAGAAAATGTTTAAGATGTTAATGTAAGTATACTTGAGATTCTCTATGATAGGTCTTGATAGTCAAAATCATTGAAGTCTTTCAAGTATCTATAAGGGTTTAGAAGATTTGATTTGAGGGTTAAGATCTCTATTGTTGCGTTTTTTGTAGGTCGAAGATGCCAAGGATTCGACTTTATTTTGCACAAGCTAAAAGCAGCCCTACATGTAATCTACCTTATCTCCTTTGACCGTAGATTACTAACTCTTTCCCTTTCAGAATGCATTTGTACATCTGAATCAAGGTCGGCGTGGGATTTCAACCATCATGGTAACTATAGGGGATCGATTATACTATAGATACGAGAAGCTCAAGCTACCTGAAAGTATCAGGGTCTTGGAGCTTCAACCCAGCGGAAGAGAGGCGAGTTGTCTATCGGACGAGTCTTACGTCTACCTAATCGTATGAGCAGGACGGGCTGCATGTTGATCTGCGGGAGGTTTCCCTGACAGACAAGCCAGCTTATGTAGCCCTGTCATATACATGGGGCCCGGAGACCCCAAAATATCCTATTCGTTGCGGCAATGGGAGATTCATTGAGGTGACTCAATATCTATTTGAAGCATTGAATGCACTGCAAAGCACGGAGCTGATTCAGCTCTGGGCTGATCAAATCTGCATCAATCAGCGAGACAAAGATGAAAAGAGTAAGCAAGTGCCGAAAATGGCCGAGATCTATAAGCAAGCACAGAAAGTGGTTGTGTGGTTAGGAAACGCGGGTCATGGGAGCGAGATTGCCATGGATTTCTTTACGCACCTTGCAGCTCAAGGAGACACTATTTCACCGCACTTACTGGCTCACCTAGGTTACCGAACGGTTATGTCCATTCAGCTACACGACTTCTTGTCTCGTCCGTGGTTTTCTCGGGTATGGACCTTGCAAGAGGCTGCTGTCGCAACAAACTGCGTTGTGCAATGCGGCGCACAACGAATTAATTGGACAGCTTTTGAGCAATTTGATCGTAACTGCCAGCATGACCTAACGGGGCAGTGGTCGAATGTTCTCAGCAGCATTGCTACAGCACGAGACGCGGACACCGAGCGCACCCAGCGTTTCATCACTTCTCACATAAATGAGATCGGAGAGCTGAAGGCGGCCAACCAGGCCTCAGCGTCGGTACAGTCCCTGACCATGGCGCTCGAGAGGCACCGCAACTGTGGCTGCACAGAGGATTCAGACCGCATCTACACGATATGGGGTTTCTTGCCAAGTGAAGTGAAAAATGCCATGGGCCCCCCAGATTACGAGGACCGGACCCGAGCGCAGCTCTATGCCGACGTTGCCCACGCTGAGCTCGCAAGCCCTAATTGGCCCGAGCACCTCGGCGCTGCTGGCCCCGCTCGCCAAAAGCACGACTTCCGTACAACGGCGCCTAGCTGGGTTCCCGATTGGACCTTCCCGCAGCGCCACCATACCTTTTGGGCTCTCAACCGTGACTGTCGGACTAAAACCCGAACTGCTTTGTATCAGGCTACCGATGACGACCCCTTAGCCTTTCTCCCAATCCTCCTCTCCGAGGGGCATATTCGATACCATCGCCGAGCATGCCCCGCCCTTTCTCTTCTCCACGTCCGTCCTCATGGAGAAGAGTGCTCGCATCAGCAAAGTGTGCGCGAAGACACCGCTTACGACAGAGGACTGGAAAGAGCTCAATGAACTTTTGAAGTCGGCAACAGCCGCCAAGGAGGCTCTCGAGCAAGACCGCACCAAGCAGCTCACCGACTGCCTCAATCTAGCCTTGAACCATTGCGGTGAGTCTACGTATCTCAGCGGCAGCAGCCCGGATACCGAGACCGCCGTTGCTCACACGCTCTTTGGAGGCGCCAAGCCACGGGGCGCCACGCCGGGAGTAACGACCTTGAGCATGGGCGGCGTGCTAGTGCGCGCATCGGACGACGACGTGCGTCGCACGTTTACAGATCCCCAGGTGGCGGTAATGCGGCTGGACCTCCTGGAAAACGCGTGCAAGAGCCGCGTGTTCTTCGTAACGGAATCGAGGTATGTGGGGCTGGCGCCGGGCTTCTTTCCCTTGGAGGAGAAATTGTCAAAGGACGGCCAGAGTGGAGAGGAGAAGATGCCGGAGCTGCATAGGGGGACAGAGGACGGGGTGACCCGACGGGAATGTGCGACAAGCAAAGGGGACCGGATTTGTGTGGTGAGAGGCTGTGTGACGCCGTTTGTGATACGGCCGGTAGGTCATAAGTTCGAGGGACAGGTGCGCTGGGAGCTGGTGGGCGAATGCTACGTTTATGGGTTGATGGATTGAGAGGCGGTAGGGGAAAAGTGGGAACATGTAAGTGAAGAGGATATCGTGTTTGCGTAGTAATGACTACGGTGGTCAAATGAAATTGTGGAGAAAATGATGGGTTAAGTGTTCGAAAACATCTATAAAACAACAATGCTCAGCACGTTCTCCGCTTTGAATGCTTGTCTGAACCGTCAACGGTCAGAGGGCTTATCCACAAATAGGCGAGGAAAGTTCTTGCAAACTCCCGCAAAGAATCTTTTCCACCTTATATGAGGTATGTCTGGCATTGTCGAGAGATTCAATGCTCTCGGTCGAGTCGGTCCGAGCATGGGGACAGCGTGCAGATAACTCTCAATCCGCGAGCACTTATTATTTCTATATATTCTCAGACCCATCCATCCCTGATTCCGCCCTTTTCTCGCCTCTCAAGCTGAGATTGCTCGGCATAGCGCAACTTCATAGATTTCGTGGACCTGCTGCGAAGAGAAAGTCTCGGCCTTACTCGGACCGAACCTGCCGACGCCCTCGTCTCGAATGCTACCCTATCTCGCATATTTTAGACTTATCTTGGGTCTTATCTACAAGAATAACTAGTTTTATTTTCGGCCACATGATGTTGGGACTATACGGAAGCCTTCTATGCTACAGGCTTGTTTGGCACCCGCTGAGGGGGTTTCCGGGCCCCGTCGGAGCCAAGATCAGCAGCTTGTGGTTGAGCATCCACGTTAGGAATGGTGATGCACACGAAAAAGCATTGAGACTGTACAACAAGTATGGCCCGTTTGTCCGTGTCGGATCATCAGACCTGATGGTCGTTCATCCCTTGGGTGTCCCCGCAGTACACTGGTCGACGAGCAAATGCAGGAAGGCGTCCTGGTACGATGAGGACTGGCCGTGACAGTCAATCCACACTAGTCGAGAACATGAGTTTCATGGTGAACGGCGACAATTGTGGAGTCAATCCTTCAGCGACAAGGCGTTACGTGGCTACGAGCGCCGTATTGCTCTATATAACAAGACACTTATCGACCGGTTGGGCGAGCATGGCGGGCAACCAATTAATGCTGCTAAATGGTTCAACTACTATAGCTACGATGTGATGGGCGATCTAGCCTTCGACAAGGACTTTGGCATGCCGAGGAGCGGCCAGCAGCACTTTGCTGTTGAGCTGCTGAAGGAGGCGGTGAGCATTCACGGGTTCAAGCTGCCGACTTGGATCTTTCGTATGCTTGTTGCCATACCGGGCCTGACAAAGCAGTACTGTGACGAGCAACTGGCCGCCAAAATGGCCCAAGAGAAATCCGATAGGCCGAGCATCATGAACGTGCTACCAGCTCATGCAGGGTCACAGCCCTCGCGACAAGATCTCATGACCCTTCAGAGCGACTGCAAAACCATCATCGTGGCAGGGAGTGACACCGGGCAGCCAGCTCATCGCATATTTTCTATCTGCTCACAAAGAACCCTGGGCATGTGGATAAGCTGCGGTAGGAGCTGCTTCATCTCATGAACAGCAACGGGACGTTTGAGAACCAGAAAATCGAGCGAGCTACTCACCTCAATGCTGTAATCAGTGAAGCGTCGCCTGTATCCCGTACCGCCAACAGCCATTGTGCGCAAGACGCCGCCCGAGGGTATCTTTGTTGGTGAAACCTACATTCCCGGAAATATAAACGTCTGGACGCCACAGTACGTCATTGCGCGATCAGAAGTGGTGTATGAGAAACCCTTCGAGTTTGTCCCGGAACGGTGGAATTCTTCGTCTTCTATGGTCGAGGAAAGCGCTGGATATGCACCTTTTTCGACGGGTATGGGCAAATTGAAGTACTCTTATTTGGAACTTGCTGACCCGGTAATAGGGCCATACGCATGCATCGGTCGCCCGCTTGCGCTGATGGAGATGCGTTAGGTGATTGCCGACGTCATCTCCAGGTTTGACTTTGAGCTTCCTCCGGGGAAAGATGGCTCCGATTTCATCGAATATACTAAAGACCACTTTGTATGGGGCGTGTCCGATCTGTATATATGCTTCCGTGCACGCGGGCTAGGTACCTAGACACTCCCGTCTGCGAGCTGGAACTGGCGAAGTCGAAATCGAGGTTGAATCACGATGCATCGGTTTGGTGCGTAAGAACAATAAATGCTATGTTTTTCGCGGTTGGACAAATATCTACAGTTATTTATTTTGCGCATTTTTTGCGGCCATGGTTGGTGGAGTCAATTTGATACTAATAGTGGATCAAAGCATGAACACTGCTAAACTGGGCATCTTGTCTCCAAAATCCACATGCCACACTTTTGACGAGTCTGCCGACGGATATGGTCGAGCCGAGGGCGCCGGAGCTTTGTATATGAAGCGTCTTGCGGACGCCATTCAGGATGGTGATCTAATCCGAGGAGTGATTCGCTCGAGCGCCGTAAACACGTAAGTCCCCGAGCATGCCCGGTGATGTCCATTCTAATATGTTGCGGTACAGAAATGGCAAGGTTGATGGCATGGGTATCACGCATCCTAGCGCCGCGGGACAGGAGCGTGTCGTGCGCATCGCTTACGAGAAAGCTAAGCTTGATCCAACCCAAACCGTATACGCTGAGCTGCATGGTACCGGCACGCCAGTTGGAGATCCAATCGAGGCCAAGGCTGTTTCCCGCGCTATGAATGATACACGGCCAAAAGACAAGCCTTTGCTGATGGGAGCCGTTCGTGAAGCCCCAAACCCTTTTGGTCGACCTCACTCACTGACTGTGACATAGGTCAAGCCTAACATTGGCCACAGCGAAGCGGCAAGCGGCAGCTTTGCTGTCATGAAAGCCTCAATGATGACAGAAGCTGCCCTGATCCCCGGCGTTGCCTTTGTCAATAGGCTCAACACCAACAGTGAGTTTGTACAAACTTAAAACCTCGTATGCCTGGCTCACTGATTGTTCAAGTATTGGAGACTGAATGGAATGTAAAAGTCCACGCAAATACTGCACCCTGGCCAGAAGACTCGGTCGTCCGCAGAGCAAGTGTATCCTCGTTTGGATATGGCGGTACTAATGGCCATATCATAATAGAGTCAATTGACACATTGCACCCGTGGTATCAGCACGCCGGAGCCAAGAAAATGGCTCCTTACGATCGATCTTCAAGAAAGCCGTTCCTTCTCTGCTTTTCGGCACATGACAATACAACATTGACTCGAAAGGTTAAGGCAATTGGCGATGTAGCCCCGAACTACTATCTCGTTGATTTAGCGCATACTTCAAATTTACACCGTACCTTTTTTTCGCATCGAGCCTTCACTGTGGCGTACGAGGGTCGAGAAGAAGAGGCTTTTGCATCCAATGCCTTACAGAGTGGGGTTACTTCGACAAAGGCCACGAGTATTGGCTTTCTGTTCCCAGGCCAAGGAATAAGTTTCTAGGTGTCCAACGAACAACATGGAGAACAGTCTAACAGCTTTCAGGCACAATGGGTCGGTATGGGAAGGGATGCCCTTCAGGATTTCCCAAGTGTTATGGATACCATCCAGAAACTTGACATGGTCCTCGCCAGAATCCATCCCAAACCCTCTTTCAGAATTGCCGAACTGCTGCTGGGAGATGTCAAATCCACAGCCAGCAGGATCAATGAAGCGGAAACTACTCAGCCACTTTGCACGGCCATTCAAATTGCTTTGGTCGACCTTTTCTCCCAATGGGGCATTGTGACCACGGTGAGTATCGGCCATTCCTCTGGCGAGATCGGGGCAGCATACGCTGCTGGTTTGATCAGCGCCCCCGAAGCAATCTTGGCCGCGTTCTGCCGTGGTCGTGCCGTGGCTGAAAAGTCCACTTTCGGCTCCATGCTTGCTGTGGGATTGGGAGTGGAAGAGGTTCAAGAATTCCTTCCGTCAGCCGCAGAGGATGCCTGCATCGCTTGCGAGAACTCGCCAAATAGCGTGACTGTAAGCGGTACGGCCAAGTCTATATCCAAGCTTCGGAATGACTTGAGCTTGAAGGGTGTTTTTGCCCGGGAGCTCAACACGGGGAAGGCGTATTACTCTCCACACATGGTTCCTGTAGGCGCAACATACGATATCATGCTGTCTGAAGCCCTTACCACAGTTACTGAAGATGACCTGTTGTGGCGTCAACCGAGGTCGCAGATGATCTCTTCCGTCACAGGAGAGCCTATTGCTGAGGACCACCTGGCCTAGGTTATTGGAGCGCAAACCTTCGGCAAAGAGTTCTTTTCAACACGGCGATCCAGCGCCTCGGTGCGGACAGCCAGTTCGGGCATGTGAATCTCGTTGTTGAGATCGGACCTCATTCAGCGTTGTCGGGTCCCTTCAAGCAGATCTGTAAGGCCCGCGGCTTAGGACGCTTCAAGTACGTCCCATCCCTAGTGCGAAATAAGAATGGCGCCGTCCAGCTTCTTTCCGTGGCTGGACTTCTTTTTATAGCTGGCTGCCCAGTCGACTTGGAGGAGGTCAACTTGGCGGCTTCATTTGATACTGGGATACGTAAGCCTACGGCAACAAACCTACTCGTCGACTTACCTCCCTATCAATGGAACTACGAGAAGCATTACTGGGCGGAGCCGCGAAGCAGCGCCGAACAACGCCCCCGAATTTATCCGCGACATGATCTCTTGGGAAGTCGAGTATCGGGGCTTACGATACATAACCAGGTATGGCGCAACGTGCTTCGCCATCGGGATATTCCTTGGCTCAAAGACCACAATGTAAGGTTCGCCCCCTTCTTTCACGCATGAACAACAGTTAAAAATAAGGACCACAGCTTGGTGGCACTGCCATCTTTCCCGCGGCAGGTCACCTTTCGATGGCCATAGAAGCCCTGCGGCAGGTGCATGTGACCGAAGGACAGCCCTTCGAAGGTGTCACCCTTCGCGACGTGAACATTAGACTGCTCTTGTGATACCTGACAATAATGACGGGGTGGAGACCATTTTGCGCCTGCAAAAGGCGACAGATGGATCACATTGGCATTTCTTCGCGATAGAGTCCTTGGCGGATGGGGTGTGGACGGTGCATTGCGAAGGGAGAATTTCAGCAGCTCATAGACCTACCATACCTCAAGAAACGCCTGTGATTGAGTCGGCACTGACACAGCGCGTGTCCGGTAAGCGGTGGTATAATGCTTTCGACCGTGGCGGCTTCTACTACGGCAATACATTCCAACAGCTTCAGTCCGTCCGAACAGATCGAAGTATTCATCACGCTACAGGAGATGTGACAGTATTAGAGAGCTCTGGCGTCATGCAAGGAGAATCCCGTTACTTTGTCCATCTTTCTACTGTTGACGCTTGCCTGCAGCTTATAATTATCTCGATCCATGCTGGCAAGCACAAAGAGGTGCCCTGGGGAGTCGTGCCGACACGTATCGAAGAGGTCTCTCTCTTCCCAGCACGAGAGGACGCTGCCTCAACTGGGCATGCTATAGCATGGATCGATGATCACCATGAGAGGGAATTCAATACTAATGTTCGCCTCACGGGGCCAGACAGCAGACTCCTCCTGGACATCAGGAACCTCACCTGCATCGTTTACGACGCCGCTCTTCCAGCCAGCTCTCTCACCAGAGGAACAGGCTCAGGCCCATTCTCGATAGTTTCATGGAAGCCAGACATAAAGTCTCTGAAGTCTGACGTATTCGAGCGAATGTGGCCAAGCGTATCAAGTATTTTCGAGCGTCTTGGCAAGCTCATTGAACTCGTCAGCCACCGCCAGCATGTGAATAGGATTCTTATCTGTGGTTCGCCGGCTCCAGAAACCATGGAAATGGCCTTGAAGGTTCTTCCAGATACCGCGACCATCACACTCGGCTTTGACGGAGAGCAGGAGCTACATCTCCCCAATGAGGCAAAGGCCCGTACGACTGTCAGAGCCTTGCCAGACTCTCCGGAAAAGTGGATACCGGCCACTGATGGTCCTTATGACATGGTATTCGCTGACTATTCGGGTCATCAGCCTAGTAGCCCTCTCGAAGCTCTGATACCTCTTGTCCAAAGTGGAGGCTGGCTACTTGGCTTTTCACAGCAATTATCCACGGTCCCAAGCGGTTCGCTGTAACTGGGCGAGCATTTTGCCTTCTTCAGGACAGAGACCTATACAAATGGCACGGCTTCGGAAAACGACGGTGCAACTATTCTCTCATTGCAAGGTAGCCAAAGCCTGAAAGAAGCTGTGTCGACCTCTTAGTTGAACAAGCTCGTCCGCGAGAAGTTAATCAAGGACTTCTCACCTGAGCGAGACCTTCGTGTCGTGATTGATGACACAACAGGGACCCTCTTCTCTGCCATGTCCTCAGATGCAGGAGTTTTTGAAGCTGTGAAAACGGTTCTCATCTCGGGGGTCCGCACGCTATGGCTTACTCAGGGTGTGAAGCAGGGCCGATCAGCCTCAGCGGGAATGGCAGAGGGCTTCCTCCGCACCATTCGCTCAGAGTAAACTGCCGCTCGGATTGTGTTACTCGACATTGACTATGGTGAGACGCCCGAAGACGTGGGTAAAGCAATCACTAGCCAATTGGAGACAGCTGATATCAATGACTCGGGATACGATACGGAATTTTGGCTCCACAAAGGCGTTTTGCATATCTCCCGCGTCTACCCTCATGGGGGCTTGAACCAGGGCGAGACTCAAGCACAGGAGAAGCTTCTGCCTTGGGGGCTTCCATTAAAGGCTAGAAACACAAACGGCCAGCTTGTATTTGAGCCACCGAGCCAGCGGCCCCGCTTGGCAGATGATGAGGTAGAGGCCCAGATTCTTGCATCGGAGCTGCAGCGATCTACTTCGGGGTCGCGGCTGCTCGTTTGTGGCACTGTTTTACGCGTTGGCTCTTCGGTCGATCAGTATCTGGTGGGGAGGCACATTGTTACTCCTTCCGACGACGGACTTCAAACGGTGGTGTACAATTCTACATATGCTATCCTAAAAGAAGACGAGCATAGTCTACCTGAGACGCTTCTGTCAAAACTGTTGCCATTGTTTCCGATAGTCAATCTCTGTTTGTTCCGCAACAAGGTGGCGCGGGGCGACTTTCTTTTGTCGCTTCCGGGTCCAAAGCCTTTCATGACCACGGTAACAAGACTCGTAAAGGGTGTAGGCTGGAAGCTCAACATTGTCGTCAACTCGTGCGAGGAAAAGGAGGAGTACATCTCTCAGCTTGGCCTTGACCCTGAGCAGGTGCTCCTATCCGAACATGTGAAGATTATCTTGGCTTTGATCCACGAACAATGTAAAAGGGCACATTCCGGCGCTGTGAACGTCATTGTCCACGACTTCTCCCCATTGGCCCAAGAAATCTGGAGATGCATCCCTGCTTTCTGTCAATTCATGGTCAGTGATATTTCACGTGAAGCGGCATCAGATCCATTGCCGTTCACACGCGGTGCGAACTTTATATCCGCTAATCTGAAAGCGTTGCGTGCCTCTCCGAAGTCCGCTGCAGGACTTCTGGAGCTGTCGCTACAAATGCTGAAGAATTATCCGGATATATTTATGGGCGGCTCAGACGGCTCGGTTAAGGTCGTGGACGTTGCGGATGCTAGTGATTCACTCAGCCACGCTGAGGGGCAGAATGAGGCGAGCATCGTACGCTTCGGCTACGGTGAAAGTCAAGTCAAGGTAACGGCAATATTATTCCTGCTGGTGATAGAAGTGACTAACGCCAAACGCACCAGATAATCCCTAAAACCGCGCAATTATGTTTCTCGGCCGACGCAACCTACCTCCTTGTGGGCTGTCTTGGATGGTTGGGCCGAAGCCTGACAAGATGGATGAACGAGCGAGGAGCAAAGCATTTCGCTTTCATTTCGCGGTCGGGCGCCGACAAGCCGGAGGCCGCTCGCCTTGTTGAAAGTCTCAAGAGATCTGGTGCCACAACGCAAGTATTCCGCGCAGACGCTTCCGACGACGAAGCTGTCCGCCGTATTGTTCTTGAATTGAACAACGGAGGTCGGATCCGTGGCGTGGTTCACGCGGCTACGGTATTCAAGGTGAGTGGGCTATCTTGTTTTGGTGCGCCTTTTAGTAAGCTTTCACTGAAATGCGAACAAATAGGATGGTATGTTTGAGCACATGGATCACCCGGCATTCGTCGACTGCGTCAAACCCAAGGCTCAGAGTGCACTCAGCCTCCATCATGCAGTCCAGCATTCAGATCTGGACTTCTTTGTCATGACAAGCTCTATTTCGGCGTTGCTAGGAAACACCGGGCAGAGCAACTACAGCGCCGCGAACAGTGTTCTCGACGCATTGACGTTACAGCGCTGCGTCAGCCATCTCGCCGCGACATCACTTGTTCTACCAATGGTGCTCGACGTTGGTGTGGTGGCCGAGAACGATGCCATCGAGACGTCATTGGCACGAAAAGGCTTGTACGGCATCGATGAACTTGAGATGCTCCATGGGTTTGAGATCACCATGTCCCGCCGCTCTTCCAAAGATTCAGATGAGATGGACTCGCAGATCATAATGGGAATGGAAGCCAGGGAGCTGGCCAGGTCCATGAACTCGACTGCGAATGTGGACGCATACTGGTACAATGACGCGCGTTTCTATTACGTTCAGGCAGTCATCGCCGCCGATAAGGGCCAGTCTGGTGGCAGTGGCAGCGGCAGTAACAACTTTAATGCGACAATCAAAGAGGCGTCATCCGGGGGCTCAGAGGCAATCATGGTCGTAATAGCCGAGCACATTGCCAAGCGCATGTCTAACATCCTAATGATTCCTGTCGATGATTTTGAGCTTGATGGCCCTTCGCTGGGAAGTTATGGCCTTGATAGCATGATTGGCGTGGAAATGAGAACATGGATATTCAAGGAGTTTGGTTTGGATTATCCGTTTCAGAAGCTGCTGGCACCTACGCTCACCTTCAAGGCTCTGGCAGGAGTGGTGGCGGAGAAGATGGGGTTTACCATTGCAGCACAGTAGACTCTCGTCCGTTTTCTAAAAGTTATAATGGCCTTAACATGATGCCGAACAGCAACTATTGTCTCGACATGACTTTAAAGTTGCCAAACTTTCGCTCGGCGACTGGGAATAAGGTCAAATATGTTATCCAATCATCTTATAAACATTGAATTCTGTACGTCCCATTAAGAGACTCGTGGGTCGCGAAAGAAAGCCATTGGGGGTACGTCAAGACTTTGGATATACGTTCACTCCACTCTCCGATACTGGGATTCACACGCAGCTGGCTAGAATACGCAATAGTTTGGAGACCTGGTTGGTCTTAGAGGGTTCCGGACTCTTCGAGGAAGGGTGGTGGGACGCTGTGTTTTGGCACCTAGCCCTAGGTCAATCCTAAGATACGTAATCATATTCGGAAAACTAGGGCTAACCTAGGTGGCCGCAGTGGGGGTGAACCCTCCTACAAGTCAGCCCTTATCTCAGGCCTCAAAATAGACAATGTCCGACTTGAACGCAGGAACGCCGCGAGTATATATCGCCCGTCACGGTAGAAATTCTCTTCATCTCACGGAGTCTACATAGCTGAGGCCTACGATTCAGGCGAGACCGAGTGGACGATCAACGGACGATACACGGGCAAAACAGAGCTCCCACTTACATCTAATGGCGTCCGTCAAGTTCAAGACAGTGGTGAGGTGCTTGTGGGCTCAGGCAAACTTATAGATCCGTCCAAGTTCGCGCATGTCTTCATCAGCCCTCGCCACCGCGCACTGCAAACCCTTGACATACTGCTCGGCGATGCCCAGAAAGATGCACTTATGAAGGAGGGCAAGGTGACGATCACGGAGGATATTGCGGAGTGGGATTATGGTGACTACGAGGGATTGCTTACAAAAGAGATCCGTGCACGCCGGAAAGAGAAGGGCCTGGATAAAGAGAAGCCTTGGGACATTTGGGTCGATGGATGTGAAGGTGGAGAGTGAGTCTAGATACCGGATGACCCCTACAATGGCTCTGCCGACATGACCTAGATCGGCGGAACAGGTCAGGCACCGTCTTGACCGTCTTATAAAAAATATATACGAGCTGCAGGAACCACACATGCAAGGTGGCAGTGCTGCGGAGGTGTTGTTGGTATAAAGAAACTTCTTCCCTTGCCTCACCTTTGCCCCTGAAGCATGCTGAGTCACTCCAGGTCGCTCATGGCCACATCCTCCGCGCTTTCACTAAAAGATGGCTGAAGTACCCGATGGGTTTTCCATTCGCCATGATGATGGAGCCGGGCGCCATCGGTGTTTTGAGTTACGCGCACCACAATATCTCTGAGCCGGCAATATTGATTGGCATGGCACCTTTCAAACAGTCTAACCTGGAGAAGCGGCTCAAATGATTTGTGAGGTAAGACCTGGATGTTGGAAGAACACTCCTTTCACTACTCCCCGGCATCCTTCGTATTGAGTCAGTGGTTGGTGGAAAATCCCGAATTCTCCTCTGGGCTGCGAGATGGGGTCCTGCTACTTGAACGTTATGAATTACGGGAGTATGATCTTTTCGTAATGCAACATTCCGCCGTGCTACCGTAGGAACAATGCGTCTGCCTTGTCCTCCGGTCACTTAAGGGTGGTGTGTTGAAGAGGTGGGCTGGAGCAAAACTATACAGCAGCTGGGATTTGCTTATTTGAAGGACTGCTTTATGGACAATGGGATTATGATTTATCATAATTGCATTGCATGCAGGAAGGGCTGGTGCAACAAGAGTACTGCAAAGAAACGAGTTGATTGGGCTACGGCAAAAAGAAATCGATATCCACATCGGAATTACTGGTTCTTTGTCAGATTCGGCGAGGCCCACTATGGCTAGAGTTCTCAAGGCAAACTATGGATTATTCAGAAGCCTGGAAAGAGATATTGTCAGAAATGCATAGAACATGCTGAGAGAGAGCCCGAATATGAGTCTACAAAGTTCCGGCATCACACATGGGCTGCAGTTAGATTCAATTTTAAATTGGATCTTGCGTTCTACACCGTACCGACTAATAAAAATAGAAGATATCAAAAGAAGTCTATAGAGACTCGATTCTAAAGCCCGTCGTAAAAGAATTAATATAATCCAATTAAAAGGGGAATCGCCAATTTCGATCCAGAGGAAGACGGTGACTCAAGCTACGGTACAGAGGCGTACTCCTGGAAAGTCGACAAGTGGAAGAAGTCTGTAAGCCCTAAGACGTATCGAAACTGTGCTTCTTCGCCTGATTTAGCCCCTGCGTATTAAGAACTACTGGCAGCCACCGAAGCAGAACTTGAAGAGATATTCATATTGGAGCGGTCGTACTACGGGTGGAACGGGTTGGTATATCAGGATATTATAAATGAGCGAGTAGCTAGTATGCCTGCTAGACTGCAGGCTGTAATAGATGGTTGTGATTATATGACAGGCTATTAATGGAGAAGGAATAATAATAATTCAGTAGAAATTTTGATGGGGGATGACCCTACTCTCCATTTGGTTAGTTTATAATGACTTCTATCACCCGCTACCTGATCGGTCGTGAAGTGTTGGTATTAGGTAATTATTTCGCTCGGTTTCTAGTCAATTCCAGCGGGGAAGGATCCCCTGGTCCAGTTAGCGTTCTATGAGTGGAGATAGCGAATAATGACGAATCTAATGGAATCTTCTCCGCGAGTATATAGACTAATTCATAATCGCCTTTATATGCTTCCTTTCTTATGTTCTTAAGACTTGATTAATCGAATTAATTAGCTAGTCTTAATTAATCATTAAATAGTATTTCTACTTAGTTATAGCTATTCGTCACCCACATTTGCAATAGATTATAAGCCCGATTAATCTGAATTAACTTAGCATTAGTTATTTATATTATTACTATAATAGAATAAGATAACAAGATATTCGCTGGCGAGATAATAGTAATATTAATCTCGAACGAATAGAAGAGTCTTCACATTAAGTAGGAGAACTTAAACGATATTTACGATTCCTTACTTAAGATAGATCTAACGAACCTTGATAAGACTCTTCTAAAGCCGAGTTACGCTTATTTAAGGGTGCTAAAAGATTATAACTATTACACGTGAACCTAGACTTATAAGAGGTTTCTACGTAAATAAGAAATATAAGAAATAGTATTAAAAAATCTTTCCCGCCCAACAACGAGAAAGAAGATGAAAAATTAAATAATTTTAAATTAATAAATCGTTACTCTATTAACGAGTAATATTAAGAACTTCTAATAGATGTATATAGCTTATTTAAAGCGTGCGAAGAATATTTAAGACGAATTGTAACGAATTTATAATATAAGTGAAAAGAGACGACTTATAACGATGCTATAGCGTTTCTATAACTACACTAAGAAAAGTAATGAATTCATCGATTAGATAATTTTAACTCTAAAGTAACTTAGCGATGAGATCTATAATCTCGTTTCGAAGGCCAGGCCTTTAGAAATTAGTCGTGCTACGATAATTATAAACGCGTGTTAGAGGGAGGAATATATAATAATCAAGTTTACACTCGATTAAGTAGATATATTAATATTAGCCCTAATAGTTAAATAGCTTAGAAGCGTAAAATAGAATATTCGTAAGCCTAAAAAAAGCGCGAATATAATAAGAGGAGATCGTAATAAGTAAAGTTAGCGAGAACAATCTTAAGGTATTAATTAGTTAGCTATTAAGTGCTATAACTGCGATAAGAGAGATTACTATAAATCTAAGTATATTAATTCTAGTAAGAACGATATAAATAAGAATTTAAGACTTAAGAATAATCGAAAGATCTCGAATAAGACGTAAGGTTAGCTCGCGAAGCGCAAGAATAAAGTAGTAATTACTACTGAGGATTAAGATGAAAACTTATCTAAATTATCGAAGAAATAAGTCTAAATAACCCTATATAAGTATAAGAAGACTATAAGATAACTTATCGACTTAGAAGTAACTCGGTATATAACGTCTTAGCGCGAATTATTTACTAGATTTATATTCTACGATAAATTAATTAAATTCGACGATTAAAACGAGTTATTAGTTATCGAACGAGAAGATATCTAGATAAGAATTAAACGTTATATTTAGATTATAAGAGACGTACTCTATATACCTAAAATAAATGTTAACTTATTATCTATTATCGCCTTGAATTGGCGAGAATATATAGTAATTTTTAAAAGTTAGAGTATCAAAATCGTTAACAAACGAACTAATAAAATTATCGCATAAGATTATGTGTTAGATAATTTATACGAACTCACGAATTACGCATTAGATCGAGTATTTATAACTTAAGAATCAGCGATCTAGAAGAATTAAAAACTAGCGATATAGAAGTAAGTAAGTGAGAAATTAATATCGACTAAGACCTTAACTATAAATAAGTCGCCTAAAAAGATATTCGAACTCGTATATAAATAACTCGACTATGCGGGCGTATATCGACTAAAAGATTTATATTAGTATGCGAGTGATATTAAGGCTTTTAACGTATTAACGAACTTCGAATATAAGATATATAACGTCTACGGGTCGGAAAGGTGTGGTATCTGTTGAACATAGTCGTTTTTAACTTTTTTTCAACTTTTTTTAAAAAATAATATCTTTTTAATCTATTTATAGAATTTTATAATTACATAAGCGTTCGCTTAAGCTTTTTACTTATTTTTAGAATATAAAAAAATATTACGTAATATATTTATTAAAAACCCAATGGGAGTATAGAATATCCCATATCTTTCGGTATGGTATTCGAAAAACTAGTCCCATACCATTAAATATATCACATCTTTCCGACCCGTAATAACGTCTTAAAGATAATTAGAACGATTAATCGCGAGTCTAAGATTAAGATAACGATATTCGAAGCAAGGCTTTATACGGACTTTTAAGTATTATTTTTAGTTGAAAGTATTATAGGAAAATATATTCTATTTATATCACTAATTAATAAGACGACTAAATAAATATCTCTTCGCCCACTTATTATAAAGACGAGTATTTATAAATTTCTTCTAAATAACGTTAGACTACTATTAATAAAAGATTATATATCGATTATAACGATTAGAACGAATAACGCGAAGAAGTATTAAGATATTTAAAAAGAATTACTAGATATAAGTATAACGATGGAGTCTACGAGCACGTATATCACATATTAGAATAAGATTTCCAAACGATTCAATAAGACCGTGATCACGCTCGTTAGATCGATGCTAATTTAATCTAAACTATTATTAATCTTCTAGATAAAGACCGTGACATACGTATATTATATATATAATCGACTATCGCAGAGAAATAGAGAAAGTAAGTTATCTAATAAGCTATAATTTAAAAAGAAATCAAATCTCAGTAAAGAAAGAGTGTTTAAGTATATATATAGAGTATTTCTAGCTAAGAAGCAACGAGATATCAAGCTAAATACCGTGAACTATCTAGAGATCCATATTAAATATTATTCGAGTACTTAATATCGTATGTATAGGCCGAATAAGAATCGATTCGAGTGACCTACGAATATAAAGTTTTATAAGAATCGCAAAGGCCTAAAACTATTATCCAAAGGTTTACTTTCGAAATTTAACTAGTTACGAGTAGATATTCTAATTATAAACCTCAATCACATCGAGATATCTAATAAAGTTTTAGATATTTTAAATAATGCTATATCTAGCGACGATAACGAGTAGGATAATAATATATAGCCTGAAGGCCACGTTATATCGCTATTAATAAATAATTAAAACTACGAGTCGAAAAGGTCTGGGATGGTCTGGGATATGGGGTGTCGATACCATACCATGATATGATATAATATTGAGACCATATCATTTGATTTTTATAAAATAATCTAAGAGACGTGCTGATATCATGAAATGGTCTAAGAAATTTCTAATATATGTAGGGGTATCCCATATTATATGCAGGGGTATGGGAAATATACTATATATAGAAGAAGTTACTCTATATAGAATCATGCGAACGTATTCTAATCATTATTCTAGCTATTACTTCACTTTATTATCACATTATTAAATATTCTAGCCATTATTCTAGCCATCACTTCACTTTATCATCGCCATTACTATTATTTCACTTCACTATCACGTTATTAAGCTAAGCTCGCTATCGCATTTAGCATCGTATTATAAAAGATCTTCGTAATCACCTAGGGCTTGGCGAATTATTTCTACTACTATTAATATATTTAATTTATTTAATTATCAGAAGAATTACTAGCACGCTAATTATAATAATAATCTACCATCTATTCTACGATAGCAAATTCCCCTCTCTTTCCTTCGCATCATAAAAAGAATTTACGATTATTCTTTATAATTATATATCCTTAGTTATTAAAGTTACACGCTTCGTATAAATAATATAAAGATTTAATAATTTACTTAATTTTGAAGAGTAGAATATAAGGAATCTTAAATATATTCTCTATATAACGTATATTATTTAATTATTCTTATAAGAGCTTCTTAATAAAATTCGCGTCAGCCTAATTAACGAGGACTTTTAAAAAAGCTAATATAATTCGAAGAAATAGGACGCTGTTTAAAGACAAGGGAAAGATCTATTAATAACTTTAACTAAGATATATAAATTCTAGTTATTATTCTAGTTATCACTAATATCTAATATATATAAATTCGCAAGACGAAAATCTACATTAATGCTAATAGTTAGCGTAAGAAGTATTTCTTATCTTATTCGCCACCTAATATAAGAAATAATCTACATTATAGGATATCCCTACATATATTAGAAATTTTTCAGATTATTTCATAATACTAGTAATTTCTTATCTCATATCTTTATAAGTAATCTAATATAACCCCCCCATGATACACTCCCATGATATAATATAATACGATATAATATAAGATATCCCACCAAATATACTAGATCTTTCCGGCCCGTAATCAAAACATAGCTTTAAGCGAACCCGAATTAGAGAAAGATTTCTCGCAGAAGAACTCAAATATCGAAGAGAATTCGCAATCTAGCCCGTAGGATTAGTAAAATAAGAGTAGCTCTTCGATTAAACCTCTCTTAATATCGAGAACTCTCGTTACTAAAACATCTAATAAAGAAGAGATTTCAGCGACTTATAAATTATTAATTCTAGATACTTTAACTATTATATTAGCATCTAACCCTAGGACTAAGATTTTTAGCAAACGATCTATTAAATTAATAGTAGTATTTAATAGACTAGTTCGCATTAGAAAGAAGATTATAAGCTAGAAATTCTTTAAAGAATTCGGTAAATTAAAAGTACACCTCGTCTATAGATTATCAAAGATCGAGTCGCTTATATATAAAGAAGTTATTAATAAACCTAACTCACGAGAATAAATTATAGTTATGACTACTAAATTCACGGCCCATATAATTAATAGCACATGAAAGATCGTGTCACGAACGAATGGACGTGTAGTGGGATTGACTGCTTCCATTGTTCAAATATGCTACGAATGCTCTGAAAACTCTTCTCCGGAGCAACATTGATCCACACCGGCTTGGCATTCGGAGAGCAGATACCAAAACCGTGACAGATCGTTTAGGTTTCAGCGGGACGCAAACTAATCATATGCAAGTGAGTCTATAAGATTAAATACAATCTCGATAAGATTATCGATAAGTATAAAGTTAGATTAATCGCTCGAGGTTTTACTTAGATAGCTAATATCGATTTTAATAAGACGTTTACTCTTATTATAAGATTTAAATCCCTACGATTACTATTCGCGCTCGTAGTACTTCTAGGACTACTATATTATTAATTGAATATGGATAACGCATATCTCAATAGCATTCTATAAGAGGTGATCTATATAACTTTCCTATAGAGCTTTCCTATCTCGCTAGGTGTTAAAGAAAATAGATTATAGCTACTAAAAGATTTATATAATCTTAAATAATTAGCGTGTATTTAAAATTAGAAATTTAGTGAGATACTTAGAAAGATAGGTTTCAAGATTATTTCTTTAAATAAATATATCTTTATTCGAATCACTAAAAACGAGTTAACTATTATCGCTCTCTATGTTAATAATATTCTCGTATTTACCAAAACTAAAGCACTTATAACCTAGATTAAGAATTAGATTAAGTAAGTCTTTAAGGTGAAAGACTTTAAATTAGTAAAAAGAATACTAAGTATTTAAACTTATCGAATTAAGAATACGCTAGTGATTAAGCAGTTACAATACGCTAGAAAGATACTTTAGTAATACGATATGAAGTAATGCACTTCGATTAATACTTTAATCGATAAATATAAGTCTATTTAACTCGCTCGATTTAAAGAAGAACAAGTTAATTAGCGGGATTATCAAAAATAAATTAAAAGTCTTATATATCTTATAACTAAAATACGTTTTAACTTAATCTTCATTATTAAAAAGCTAAGTTAGTACTATTATAATTTAACTATACGTTATATAAATACACTTAACCGCGTACTTAAATACGTAATCGAAATAGTTAAATATAAACTACGCTTTCGTCGAGACGGTGATCTAATAGCTTATTCTAACTCAGTCTATAATAAGTTAATAACGATAAATTAAATCGCAAATTCATCTATAATCACGTCTTATTGCGAGGTTAAGCCGCATATATTTAGATTAGCAAGAAGCAACGCGATATAGCTACGTCTATTACTAAGGCTGAGTATATAGTCCTTACCAAGGTCGCAAAGACTATTATATAAATGACTCGCTAACTGAAAGAACTATTCTTTTGAAATCCCAAGAACGCTTTTATACAGCTACTTGATAATAATAAGATTAGCCTAGCCCTCGTCAAGAACTCTAAATATTATCAGAGAATCAAGCACATTGATATTTAGTATTACTACATATACTAGATCTACGAGGATAAATTGATTGGACTTGATTTTGTACTCACCGCCGATCAAGCAGCTAATATATTGACTAAGCCGCTTGCTCCGTAGGCGTTCCAGCGAGATAGACAGTTGCTCGATCTATATAGCCTTAAGTCCGTCCTGAATAAATGAAATAATAAAGAGGGAATATTGATATTAGATAATTATTTCGCTTGATTTCTGGCCAATTCCAGCGGGGAAGAATCCCCTGATCCAGCCAGCGTTCTATGAGTGAAGACAGCGAATAATGGCGAATCTAATGGAATCTTCTCAGCGAGTATATAGACTGATCCATGACCGCCTTCATGTGCTTCCTTCCTTATGTCCTTAAGACTTGATCAATCGGATCAATCAGCTAGCCTTAGCCAATCATTGAACAGTATTTCTGCTTAGTCATAGCTATCCGTCACCCACATTTGCAACATGAAGCTGGGGTAGATTGCTATCTTTGTAGCATGACTTTTTGTTCCATTAATACAAACTCTGACTGAGTGTTAACGTTAGAGATGGAAGAGATGCGGTGACCTGTTTTGAGATGCCGATGCCTCGATATCCAAATACCGTTGCGCGCCCTCGCTCACCTTCTTCAGCCGTCTTAAAGCAACGATGAGACTAGCCCTGCGCTTCGCTCTAAGTGCCTCCCTCATATCAATCATCCTCCTTCTAATCGTCAAGATAAAGCTTGAAGACATTTGGGACCAGTACGGCGTCTCCACCTACATCGCCCACTCGTGGAAGAACACGTTCCAGCATGGCCCCGTGCAGAATATCCCGACCTTTGGCGGCGATGCTGGCGATAAGGTCGTCATCATGGCCAAGACGGAAGAGGAGAATACGGACTGGGTAGCAGAACATTTGCCAGAGTATGCGTGGCTCTAATTCTTTCCCATCTCTGCTATGCTTTGCTAACGACAAAATACAGCTGGCAAGCAGCAATCTACACCGTCAACCCCTCCCCCAATACCACCGATACTACCCTCACAACCCCAATGAACAAAGGCAGAGAATCAATGGCCTATCTCTCCTACATCATCGACAACTACGCCAACCTCCCAGCCATCCTCGTATTCCTCCACTCCCACCGCTCCGGCTTCCTCTCCGCCTGGCACACCGACACCCCCCTCCACGACAACGTCGACGCGCTGCGCTCCCTCCAAATACCCTTCGTACAAAAATCCGGCTACGTGAATCTGCGCTGCAATTGGAACCCGGGGTGTTTGGAAGCACATAGGCACAATGCGCATGTTACGCCGGAAGTATGGGCGGACGTGTCTGCGGGGACGAGTCATGGAGAGAGGGAGGCGCAGCAGGAGCAGAGGGGGGAGAAGGAGATGGCGCCGACGCTGGTGGGGGCTGCGTGCTGCGCGCAGTTTGCGGTGTCGAGGGATCAGGTGCTGGCTAGGCCGTTGAGTGATTATGAACGGTTTAGAGAGTGGATTGTGGAGACGGAGAAGAGCGATGCGAAGAGTGGGAGGGTGTTGGAATTTCTGTGGCATGTTATATTTGGGAAAGATGCTGTATAGTAGGTTACGCTTTCCCTTTTCCTTTTGGTGCAGTGCACGGACAGGAGCATTGAGGGGAATTGATTTGCTAATCCGAAGCTTACAGTTGTCCTCCTGAGGAGAAATGCTATTGTGATGTCTATGGGCACTGCTAGAATATGGTTGGACAGGATTTACAGGATTTCTGTATTTGGATACCCCTATTCTGTAAGATGAATGAAGACGTGATCTTTCTATTTCTGGCCCAAGCGCAGAATTCAGCGCATTGAGGAGGCCAAAAGCCTATCCCCTGATGTATCAAAGAGTGAATACTGTAGATGCATCAAGGCTACATAAGGTGCCCTCATCATCGGTGGATATTCTTCTGCTTCCGAATATAGCCACTATCTCGGATTTTGTATTCATGTCACTGCGTCTCAAATCGAGACTATCTGCTTTTCATGTCATGACATTCAATACTCCAGTACGACAGCTTTTATAGCAACGCACACTCATCATTTTTGCTCGAAGAATTCCTCCACTCGCTCCAGCAAATCGGCCTTTTTACCGCTACTACTCATACTCTTCCCTTGCAACCAAGCTTTTAATTGCGGTATCGTCATCTAAAAAGAGTGGGACCAAATCAGCTTGGCTCCTAGCAATCCTTTACGACTGAATGCATACCTTCTTGTGCTCTTGTTTCATATACGCATGCTTCATCTCCGCGTCCGTTGGACCGCCATCGGGAGTCGCAGTCTTGACTTTCTTGCTTCGGTCCGGCAGGTCATTCTTTCCAGAAGGAGCAGGGCGTTTCGCTGAAACAGAGGCCGTCGTCGTCTCGTTTTCTTTCTGCCACTCCTCATATTCCTTGTGGAGCTCGTGACCCCAGTCGATGACATAAGGCCCGGCTCGCTTGTCGATTTGCCTATACTTTGGGATCGTCTTGTCTTCTGGCTTCTCTGGAAGGTCCTCTTCTAAAGCCATGGCTTGCAGTATCCGGTAATGCCATTGCAGAGCGGGATTGGGGTACTTGCGAGGGTCGTACATTGCTTTGGGAAGTTGCAGCTGCTGAACTACTTCCCTCATTCGATCTATGAGTCCTTCTGGTGAGCGAATTAGGTTCGTCTCCGGGTTCTGTCGGATATCGTCTGCAAATGGTAACGGTGTGAGCCACATGCCAGGTGGAATGATTTGAGCGCCGTTTTCATCGACTTTCTCTGCTCCTGGAAGAATAGCGGTAATCACTGGTGTAGCATTCTTCCTCGCAACGAACCAAGCTATTCCAATCTTTTGGTCTTTCAAAAGTTTCTGCTGCAATGCGGAGAAGACACGCGTTGAACCGACATAGTCTTCTTCCGAAGGATATATGAATGTGGAAGGCCTGGTGTTAGCCCAAATGGGCAGCATCGACTGAGGTTTGAAACCGATGATTCGGATTCCAGGATCGCCAAAATGACGAAGACTTGATACTTCTTCCGGTGTGAATGTGACTTGCTCACCTCCGAATTTGTACGCTTTTTTGATCTCTACTTTCTCTACTGTTCTGGCGGTATCGTCGGCCGTCTGAGTAGTCACTCCGGTAGCAATTTGTGGCTTCTCGCCCTCAAGCCAGACATAGCAGCTGCGTTTGGGTTCTTGGCGCTTGAAGATGATGTACCCTTTTACAGAAATCTTGAAGCCGGGCCCAATTTCGAATGGCACAGAAGAGAACAGAGCCCTTTTTGCGACTGCTTTGGAGTTGATGGATGAGAGGAGTGATGTGAGTAGAGAGATACCATCGCTTGTTAACGATGGGGCGACTCCGCCAGAAACCGGTGCAGGAGCTTCTGGGTCTGTTGGCGAGACATTGTAAATGATATCCTATAGTGATTTAGCTTCAGCAGGTAACATCAGAGGTTGAGGTCGCACATCGTAGAATTTGGACGTATCAAATTCATGGTCTGGTCTTGAAATGGGAAACAGCTCGATAATGACACCCAGATCATACAAGTCTTTGGCTCGGACAGCGGCTGAAGACTTTAAAGCCTTATCCTTTGCGTGTGGGTCATCGTTATCTGTCACAAGGAAAAGCCGCCTAGATGTGAAATTGGGTGCTTTGGTAGTGAAGATTTGGTTTGCGCAGAACAATACGTTGGCCATCGAGACTGGTTCTGCGGACGGTACGAGAATCTTTTGCGACTCCTCTTCGTCTTCGACTAGGTTCTTCAGAGCCTTGACATCATCTGCCGCAGGAATATCAAGGTCGGTAAGAAGATAGCAGTTCGGGTAAGCCAGCCCTCCGCGAGCCTCTTCTTCTTGTTGGAACTTCGTTTCTTTTGTGCTGTAAAGTAGAACACCCATCATATCGTTGGGGTTAGAGATGATGCGCTGTTGCATCAAAGCATATGCGCACTTTAACGCTGCCAAAGTTGGAGTATCTCGTTCTTGCTTCTTCGCATCCGTTGGAGGTGGGGCCGTGAGCATTGATGGGCTGACCTCAATCACGAAAAGCACAGCATCTCTAGCAGACTTATAGGCCTATACTATATCAGATAAGACACATTCTCATAGCTTAGCGATATCTTTACGTACGGCTTCATCGATTTCTTCTTCTTCTTCTTCCTCCTCCTCGCTGGGAGGCTTCCATTGATTTCCACCTGCCATGCCGCATCAATTCGTGCTATCCTGGACAGTTCTACCAAGCATCACTGATGAGCTTCCTTTGAGCTCGTGAGTAAATTTGATGATATGAAGCCCGGAAAGTCAAGTCTCCTATGAAGGCAGACGCGACTAGCGCGAACCACTTTACGCCGTTGCACGTGACGAGATGTTCTCGGCATCATCGAGAGCTGAGAATCCATAATAAGCGGTACTTCTTTTCTCCAAATTACACGGTCCGCGACCTCCATCCTTGCTAAAGGCTACTTTGATCCAAATCTTGCGGTGTTCACATAATATGGCGGTCCGATCTCCGGTTTCCCAACTCTACAAACACTTCTCCCCGTCCACTATATCGAAAGTAGCCCCCCTAAGCACACGGCATGGAACTTCAAAGTTTCCACAATGCCAAATGCGCTCAATGGCAACAGTCGTCCCCCCGGTCACCCAAGATGCGGCTTCATCCAAGGGTCCTACAGCAATGGTCTTCATGAACATGGGCGGTCCCTCCACAACGGACGAAGTTGGCGACTTCCTTAGCAAGTTATTCGTAAGCTCCCCGGGTGGTCATTATCTGAAATTTCTATGCGCCATTTCAAATATACTTGGCTGACTCTTGACTTTCGATAGGCAGATGGGGACCTCATCCCACTCGGCCGTCTACAATCCTACCTCGGACCTCTCATCTCCAGCCGCCGTACGCCTAAAATAAAGAAACAATATGCAGCCATAGGTGGCGGTTCCCCAATACGTAAATGGTCCGAATACCAATCCTTCGAGATGTGCAAGCTACTAGACCTAATATCACCCGAAACCGCACCGCATAAACCGTACGTCGCATTTCGCTACGCCAACCCACTGACAGAGGATATGTATGCAAATCTGCTGAAAGACGGTTTCGGAGGCGGTAAAGGAGGGCGCGCGGTAGCATTCACACAGTACCCGCAGTACTCGTGCTCGACAACCGGAAGCTCACTGAACGAACTATGGAAGTGGCGGAATCGATTAGAAGGGAAAGGCGTCACAGGATTGGACCCCGCGGGTTCAATAACATGGAGCGTCATAGACCGATGGCCCGTCCACCCAGGCCTCGTGGAAGCGTTCGCACGGAACGTGGAGACGCAGCTGGCCACATACCCCGAGGAGACGCGGAAAGACGTCGTTTTACTATTTTCCGCACACAGCTTACCCATGAGCGTCGTCAACAGAGGCGACACGTATCCTGCCGAGGTCGCCGCTACGGTCTACGCTGTGATGCAAAGACTCGGCTTCGGCAACCCGTACCGCTTGTGCTGGCAGTCGCAGGTCGGGCCATCGGCGTGGCTGGGCGCTCAGACGAGTGATACGGTGCAAGAGTATGTGAAGAAGGGGCAGACGGATCTTATCCTCATACCGATTGCGTTTACGAGCGATCACATTGAAACACTGTTCGAACTTGATCAAGAGGTTATACATGAGGCGGGACATCCTGGTGTCAAAAGAGCGGAGAGTCTGAATGATAGCAGGGTGTTTATTGAGGCGCTGGCGGATATTGCAGTTAAGCATCTGAGGAGTGGCGACAGTTGCTCGAGGCAGATGGGGCTGCGGTGTCAGGGTTGCAAAAGCGAACGGTGTCTGTGAGTACATCCCCTTTGAGCGTTCTATACTCCTTACTGACCATTACCCAGGGAGCAAAAGAAGTTTTTCGTCAGTCAGGAGAATCGGCTCTCCGTCAGATAGCACAGCACGGATAGCAAAAAGTTGTTACAGTTCACGATGGTTTATTTTTTCTCTTCTTGTCTACATATAGCGCTCTACATGTAGTGGATAACCTTCTTAGCCACCCTCCTCGCCACCATCTTCATCTTCCTCTGACACTTCCTCTCCAGCCTCCTTCGCTTTCTCCCTCCTTTTCTTCGCCCTCTCCCGCTTCCTATCCAGAATTTTCCTCAAGTTCTTGGCCCCATTAAAGACGCCACCAGTTCCAGCCCCACAGGCCGCGCAACTCGGGTTCTTCCTATATCTCTGCAGCGCACAAGTTTCGCAGAAGTAGTGCCCGCATTTCGTGATGATCGGATTCGTATAAGGCTCCTTACATATGATACACGCGAACGGGATCCCCTCCAGCGCCGCATCTTCTTCCTCCGAGTCCTCCGCCTCTGCAAGGCTCTTTACTGCTTTACCGCCCCCTTTGCCTTTATCGCCGACCTTCTCCCAGTCCTTGTCGAGTTCCCAGCCCTGCTTGTAGTCCTCTCGTGCATGTAAGAACTTGCAACTATCCCCAAACCCGCAAAAGCCCGTCTGCTTGTAGTCCTTGCACACGTCTGGCGCGAAATCCGTGACGGTGATTGTGCGAATGTTCGTAGGCGCTTTTACCGGGCCGACGGTGCGGGAGGGGGCGTTTGGATTCTTGGGAATGAAGGACTGGTAGCCGGCAGCGCCTTTGTAGGTCCCGTCGTTGCTTGGCTCTGTGGCCTTGTCAGGCTGCACAGGGCGATTTCGAGATGTGCCCAGAAGGGATTTCGCGTCGCGGCCGGACTCGTCGAACCAGTTGGATGTCTTGGTTGCATCGTTCGTTTCTGAGATTTGGGCCGAGCGGTCGGCGGAGTATTTGGTGGTGGTGAGGTCTTCGGTTTGTGCTTTGGAGGCGGTGGTCGAGGATGCGGTGACGATGGCGGTCTTTCTGCGGCGTTTTATCCTTCGTCCTTCGTCTTCTGTGGAGGTGTAGCCGGACTCTGAGTCAGAGGCTGCTAGAGGGGGGGTTGCGGGGCGTTTGCGGATGTTCTTTGCGCCGCGCTTCTTGAATAGAGGTTGGGTGTCTGAAGGTCTTTGCTCTTGGAGTAATGTAGTGTCCATGAGGCGAAGGCTGATATGTCACCAAAGGATCGTTGAGTAAAGCATGTTTTGAGGAATTTTGGGCAGGAAATTGGTATAGCTTGGATTTGTAAGCAACTCTTTTGAGTCTTACTGTCCACAAGAGGAAGGCGAGTGAAAGTCAAGCGTCCAATCAAGAGCTGATACGTCAGTCTCATGTGAGTGATATGCAACAATGAGAAATGGACAGTTCTAAGTGGTTGACGGAGATTTTCTATCTCATAGGGCTGAGGGTTTCCCTGCAACTCCCACTGGTTACGCCAAGTCCCAGAACCATCAACAACACACGAACCAAAGTTTTACCTGATTTGGGGCCCATCCCTGAAAGCACGCATCGTCAAATATCAAACTTCTTTCTGCTGCTCTCACATCTATTGACCTCCAGCCTAGCATTGTCATCAAGCGCGTGATGTGCAGTACCCTTGGTCGCCAAGTGCCGACGTCAAAATAAAGTCAACCTTGGAAAGGCCCTGCGTCTATTCGGTGGCCGAAAGCAACATTCCAGGCGTCGTCAGGCGCAACCAAATCTGTCCGTATCCTGCGCACAGATAGTGTCTATCGCAAACGACCTTTGACGACCATCTTCAATGTCGGTACCTAGATCTGGCAATTCTGTGCGTCCTGCATTGCATGAGCCGGACCCTGTTCCTCTCGGAATGCCTTCACGCTCCAACAGGGACAGCATGGCAACACCAAATGGCGAATATGCTCGTCAAGCGTTTCCTGCTGGGTCTTCCAATGGTACTCCCATTGGAACGAATAGACAAGACGACCCTTTTGCGACGGAGACCCCGCCCTCACACCCTCATCCCCACCGCTTCTCATCCTTCGATACACAACTATTCGCCTTGAACCACCCATCATCCTCTCCTGCGCAAGCCAAGAGGGCATTGGAGGCTCACATGGCGGAGACAGATCGGAGGATACAAGAGACATCAAAACTCGGTACGACTTTGGTGCAGCAGAGAATCAACCTGGCACAACGACTACAGGATCTAGGATCACAAGAGGAGGAGGCGCAAATTAGTCCTGAGCTACGGCAGAAACTGGTAGAGATTGAGCGAGAGTACAATGAGGTTGGACGGCAGAGTGCGAGGGCATTTCTGGGTCCCAAGTCGGAAGCAGCAGGAGAGGGCGCGAATGCCCCCTTTGCTTTGGATGGAAAGGCAAGTTCTATATTCTGGCTTTCGGCCATTTGGATACTGATTCCGAATGGCAGAATCCGGCGAGCCCTACAAAATTTTCTAGCCAGGCCACCGATTCGCCATCCAAGGTTAATGTCCCAAGAAAGCAACGAAATCAAGCTTCGAGGACGGATGACATTGACTTTGCAGCCGAGATTAGTACATCTCTCTTGGGACAAGTGCGGCATTTGCAATCGGTTTTACTAGAGCGCGATGAGACCTTGAAAGCTGTGCAGTCGGACAAATCAAGGCTCGAGTTTGAGGCGGAGGGTTTTGCACAACGCCTTCGAAGCCTGGACGAAAGTGAGCAGCGGTACAAAGACGAGAATTGGAACCTGGAAACTCAACTACAAGAGATAAACGCAGCGAATCGAGAGTCAGCCGGTAGGGAACATAAGCTGCAGCAAGTACTGGCAGCTACCACATCTGAGAAGAATGCTGCGCAAAGCGAGCTGGATCACCTTAGACAAGATTACAGTAGGATCACCGAGGATTATGCTGCTGTGCGCAAGACCCACGAATCCGAGCTCGCTAGTCTACGTAAGACGGTGAACTTGGGCGAAAATGAAAATGAGACTTTACAGCGAAAGATTGAAGAACTGACCTCTCAAAATCGAGAGCTAGCCAACGGACTTGCCGGTCGCTTTAAGGATGAGGAGACAGAGCCAGAGGTGGGCGCTGGCGCGCAGTCTGACGAAAATCCCCTCGATTCGTCCGAACGAGAGCACTCGCCCCCCCCTTCACCCACGAAAGGTGTTTACAGGCACTCCATGCTAGAGTCAGAGACTCTGAAGAGCTCTCTAAATCACGCCCATAGGATGATCCAGAATTTGAAAGGTAGTGTGCATCGCGAAAAGGCCGAAAAGCAGGATCTCAAACGCATGCTTCAAGAGGCTAGGGATGAGTTGGAGATTAGAAGAGCCGAGCCGAATGGGAAAAGGCTGAGAGCGAAATCACATACAGATATAAGGAGAGCGGGTCGGCCTGGGCTTGGCGCCACCAGGAACAGCAGGACTGATGTCCTGGTCGATGACCCGCAATCTGACCAGGACTGGGAGGACCACAACGATGAGGACGGTTCTCACCGTAGTGTTGGCGCTCGACAAATCAACCGCAACGGCACCATAGGAGCGAGGCGACTTGCGGATAAAAGTGATGCTTATCAGACAGCTAATGAAACCGAGGATGCTTTTGAAACCGCAAATGAGCGCGACACCACTGACAATGACGCGTTCCAAACTGGAGCTGAGAGTTTGGCGGGAGACACCACGGATGAGGCCGAAGCGACAGAGACAGAGTCTGGTGTTGCCAGGGGTGGCACTATCCGAAGCATGAGACCACAACCTAATATATTCACTAAGCCAGGTGACAGGAGATCTATACAGAGCACTGCGTCAACTTCTGATGATGACGAAAGAAGTGCTCTTCATACGCCAATCCAAAACCAACCGCAACGGTACCGTCTAAAGGCCAACCGCAATTCCCGTCGGTCACGGGTGGGCAGCGAAGTCCACGGAAGTAGTCAGCCGTCAACTGCTAAGGATTCTCCAGCTAGCTTCATGAACGGAGGCGGTGATACAAATCAAAGTTTGTTCAACGAATTAGAGAATCTGAGTGGTGATGAAGATGGCACCCCAAGCAAGGGAACCATCAGCTCGCCCAGGTCCACGCAGTCTCTTCTCAGAAGCGTTAGTGGGAGAAGGTCATCATCTAGCATGAGACAAGGTGTCAGTCCGTCAATGTCGGGTCCAAGGCCTAGCACGGTTGTCTATACAGGAGGCGCGCCACCTATCCCTAGAATACCGATGGTCGATTCCAGTATGATGACGGAGCCAATGGACCCTCCGCAGAATTCCCCAAGCCCAACAGGTATAGGACACGCAATTCCAAGCCAAGCCAGCCTAGAACAATCAAATCTCGGGCAATCAGTTCCAGATCAGGCAATGTCACAACAAGCAAATTCAAGTCAAGCGACCTCAGATGAAGCAAATCTAGCCAATGCAAGTCCAGGCCAAGCCAGTACGCGCCCAGGATCTTCGGGTATCTTGTCCATGAGCTCCGCCGTGGCCATCACAAGCAGGATCTTTGGTAGTGCTCCCCAGACACCGCAAAACAAAGGTGTCGAATCACAGCCTCCCAGTGCGTCCAACCTTGGATCGGGTTCCCGTTCATCTTCATCCTCACGTCGTCCAGCTTGGGATCAGCCGCTCCAGATGTTTGGTATGATTCCTGGATTCAATCAAAGTGCAGATACAACTCCTTTGTCAACGAGGTCTGGGACAACGCAAGTGCGAGGTGTTTCTGGAGATCTGTCATCAGATGATCAGCGAGCCAGGAACTTTTCGAATAACTCGACTCAGCCCACAGAATACTCTGAGTCAATGCATGACGATCAAGCAGTGACGCCTCCAGGTACAGCAATTAAGGCCCCGCCTCCGTTAGCATTGTCGCCTATTCATAGCCTGGAGTCAGCCCCAGTACAGCCTATCCAAAGATCCGTGCCAAACGAGTCAAGCACTACGTCGGCAGCCCCAACAGCTGCAGGCATAAGCTCCGAAACTACCGAAAGCCCGCCCAAAATGACTAATACTGGTGGCATTCTTGGCTCTGTATTTGGATGGAACAAGCGTAAAATGTCTACTGGATCCCAAATAGCCGAAGATGAGACCCGTCAAGAAGCTGCTGCGAGCAGTAGACCTAATACTAGTGGTACCAAACGTCCTCTCCAAGAAGTTTCAGAGAATGCTGTCACTCGAAACATGCAGCAGAGCGATGCCAAGTTGTCGCCGGTGGTAGACCGTGGCGTCCAAACACTGTCGTTCTCAGATCTGCTAGAAAGCGTGTCGAAGAAGCCCAGCACACCGTCAATGAGGCCCCTTGCTGATATAGGAGCCGCCTCTCCCGGCCTCGGTGAAGCTGGCAAGGGAAAGGCACCAGAGCAATATTACAAGGACTCACTTGGGAAGACTTTCAAGCGACCAGTCAGTACAACAAGCATGCGCTCGCGAGCAGCTCCGTATCCTCCCCTGCCTCCAGATCATCAGGAGGCGATAGCAGCTGCGGCGCAAAAGGCGCCGCCCGAGTCGGTAGTGGCTTCGACGGGTACTTCAACATCTATGGGTCCCCCCCTTGCCCCAGCTTCTGCATATCCCTCTCGAACCTCGAGATCTCGCACCGGTCGACCTCAAACCCCGTCACAGCAAGGAATGCAAAGTCCCTCATCACGAGGCGGAACGACCCCCAGAGCAGGTCGATATTCCACCGCCCGAAGCCAAGCATCTCGCCGATCTTCATTCTCTTCTTTCGCTTCTGAACTGGATGAGCGCTTCAACATCCGTACCGACACCGGCATGCCAATGCCTCAAGGCCTCCAAACTGGAACTGATCCCCGCATGATCCAGGCAATTACCCAAACGATGATCGGCGAGATGATGTGGAAGTACACTCGTAAAGCAGGTCGCGGCGAAATGTCTTCCACTCGCCATCGCCGCTTCTTCTGGGTTCATCCATACACTCGCACGCTCTACTGGAGCAATCGTGATCCGGCTTCCGCCGACCGCGCAGAGCTCAAATCTAAGAGCGTAGCGATCGAAGCAGTACGAGTAGTTGCAGACGATAACCCCATGCCACCTGGCCTCCACCGCAAATCACTCATCATAATTACACCCGGTCGGTCCGTCAAATTCACAGCACAAACCTCCCAACGCCACGAGACCTGGTTCAACGCGCTCTCCTACCTTTTGCTCCGAACCGGCCTAGATGGCGCCAACGCAAACAATAATCCAGGCGATTTATCCGACGCCGATGTCGCCGAGTTCAATCCAGGGTCGCACAACAAACGCTCCTCCCGATCCCGTGTCTCACTCGCCAGCTTCCGAAGCTCCGGCACGCAGAACAGGCATGACCAAAACCGCCTCTCGACCCGAATACCAACAGGCGCTGCCTCAGGCGGCAACACACAAAGCCAAGGGCAGCAAACCGAGCCTCCGCCCGCCAAAGAAAGCGTACGCAGTCGTATAAGTCGCAGCCTTTCACGAAACCGGGGGAGCAGATCAAACAACGCCATTGACAATAACACTGCCAATAAGGCCACGGTTTATAAAGCGCCAGACAATCAAGGAAGCGTCTCCAGCCGCATCAGTAGTTACTGGCACAAACCGGCCGCCTCGGTCCGCAGCTCCATGCGCAGCCGCTCAAGCCTACGCGATGAAGGGCCGTCGGAACCTGGCGTATCAGAAGGGGGAAGGAATGTCGCTAGTGGGCGCATGGCCGATAGTGCAGAGGATCTGAGGAGGGTCATTGAGAACCAGGAGCAGGGTGGTAGGTTGGAGAATGTGAGAGCTTGCTGCGATGGTGAGTCGACTCTCTCTACCCTCATCGGAGCGTTTCGTGTCAAGCCGGTGCTAACATCTGCTCTAAAGGTCAACATGACGTCGGCAGCTTAGCGAAGGCCGGTCGACATCACAGCCACACGGGCTCGACGCATAGTGTGCACAGCCAGCGTAGTCATCGATCTCATCGATCGCCGTCGAACTCGCTTACGAATTTGGCATACGGTTAGGAAGGGAAATAACAAGGGCTTTTAGAAATGCAACACTGCTCACGCACGGAACAATCGGTGTGGGATTTGGCTTTCCTTTGTACGTTGCTTGCTATGAGGGTGTTTTCGGAAAATCGGGCGCTTTGATGTGAAGGCATATTTCATTCGGCTTAATGATAGATAATAGTCACCGTATATGGTATCAAAGTGCAAGCTTTAGCTAGGCCAGAAAAATAACTAATATTCAGGTCTTACATCAGATTAGATACACATTGTGCCAGACCGCCTTCCTTCATCTCTCCCTCTCTATCACATCAACCCCTCCTTCCGCTTAAACTCCTCATACGTACACTCCACCCCATCCCGACCGCATCCAAACAAATCCCAAGCCTCCTTGTTCCAAACCGGAGCTGCACTCTCATCCCTCCCACTAGTATTCTCCTCTTCCATCGCTCCTAAAACAGGTAGAGCAGATGCCCCTCGTTGCATAGAGCTCGAGGTGTCGGATCTCGATTTCCTCAGTCCCGATCGAAGGGGTGGTTTCGTCGGAACCACTTTTGTAAAGGCGGGTAGGTGGGGCTCGGGTTTCCGTTTCTCTTTCGGATGTAGCGGCGAGGGCGGAGGCGGCGGGCTGGGAGTGGGGGGTTGGGAGGACGGGACATCTATTATTGTCTCGGTATTTGATTGGGGCGTCGGGACCGGTATGATGGGCGTGACTTTGGCGAATGCGGGGTGGTTGTTTGGTTTGCGTTTCGGCGCCGGATTGGGTGCTGTGGGGGGTTCTGGCGCTACGGTTGGAGAGGGGGCGGGGAGGGAGGTGGGATTCGCGGTTGGCGGCTTTAGGATTGGAGGCTTGGATGGAGGGATGCTGGCCTGAGTCTGCAGGCCCGGAGCTGACACTGGATGG
This sequence comes from Xanthoparmelia taractica, assembly GCA_033085395.1. Taxonomy (NCBI): domain Eukaryota; kingdom Fungi; phylum Ascomycota; class Lecanoromycetes; order Lecanorales; family Parmeliaceae; genus Xanthoparmelia; species Xanthoparmelia taractica. Next base: position 5,542 of record JANQBS010000068.1, on the reverse strand, counting down.
GCTTTTGGAGGAGAAGGTGCAGATACAGGATTTAGTGGTGGTAGTGGTGGTGGTGGCGCAATGGAAGAAAAATGTGAATCGGACGGTGGGCTAGCTGATTTTCTTCTTTTGGCAGCCTGCATCTTAGGTTGCACGACCTTTGCGAATGCGGACGGTGAGTCAGGGTTCGATTTCGACAGGATGTTAGTTTCTTCTTGGGGTACGTCTTTCCTAGAGGGCACGTGATTTTGGATTTGAAATGCTGGAGACGAACTAGACCAATCATCTTTCGGAGCAGGAGGTGTAGAGACTCTGTCTGGTGGTGGTTTCGGAATCGAATTTGGAGATGATCCTTGGGGTAACATCTCTTTCAAAGCGTCCTTCTCTCCAATAGAATCCGAAATTCTGGGTTGAGCCCGCGGGGAGAGCATCTCATCCATCTTTGCAAGCGCCACAGCAGTGCGGTGAACACTAGAGGTGGGTCTAGGTATCGCTTCTTGTGGAGCTTCTGGGGATGGCGAACGACGGGTTAAAAAGACGACAGGCTCGGTATTACGGCGACGGGAACCGGTCATAGAAGACTTGGAAACGCCTTCCGAATCTTTCTCTTTTCCTCTGCAATGTTTTGCAGATATTGTCTCGATGGGCTCTTGGGAAAGAAAGAGATCTTCTGGTGCGTCACCACAAAACTGTTCTCGCTCAGTATCGCGCTGAATCTCCTTTGTACGATGTCTGTTGAGTCGAGCCTTCAACCGATCCTGCTCTTCTTTATGAAAATCAGTCATGGGGTCTCGATTCCTTTTTCTAGATTCGGTCGATGTACTTCGGCGGCGAATACTTCGATCTAGCACTGAACCGTCACCAGAAGAACGGCCGATCGCAGACGACTCTTGGGGTAGTAGTTCACGATACATGAGTTTTTCCCGTGGCTTTCGTGAAGCTATCTGTAGCTTTAACCTTTGTTTTGGTGGCTGGTCGGTTGGTGTAACATCCTCGTCCGAAGCCATCTCAATGGGCTTTGTGATAGTGCTCGTACTTGCGTAGACTGTCTCAAGCTCATGATCAGGACGTTTGGCAGTTTTTATAGCTTTCAGCGGTACCTGAGAGTCCTGATCTTGTTTTTGCTTTTGTTGCACAACCAAGTCTGAGCTTCCTAATGCACTAGATCTTTTCTTGGGCAACGGCTCGTGAATTCGCTCAAAGGCATCGTCTTCCCTGTTATTTCTTCTACTCGAACCTCGGGGTGGAGGTAGCATGTTGACAGATACAACTGCGTTTGGCAGACCGGATTTTCGCACTGTGGTTGAAATTGGGTTCTCTTCAGAATTCTTGTCAACAACTGCTCCAACGACACGCCTATTCATCCCTACATCATGATCCTGAACGTTTAATGGTTCTCGCCGTGGTAGCGTCTTGTTCGTTCTCGCTTGCCTTTCCAGCTGCGATTCTATTCGCTGGCGCTTGGCCGGACGAACTTGGTTGCAGCTGATACTCTCACTTTCTGTGCGTAGCTCATGAGGCGACTTCGTAGGCAGCGCAGCTCTCCCAATACGCCCTTTGGGTGTCCCCAGTAGAGCATTCAACGTCTTCGGCCGCAACTGCGAAGGTTGCACAACCGTGGGTCTAGCCATAGGTACCGCTACTGGCTCGTATGGGACCTCTTCATAAACCGCTACTTCTGGTGCCTTTTTCTTCTTCTCAAACAGGCCTGTAAGATCTTGCTCCATGCTTCCAGTAGCCTCCCCCACTTGTATCAGCACCCCTCTGTCCAACTCGAACTCGTCGCCATCTTGAAATGTTTCATTCTGCCGCCAATGCATGTCGCCGATGTAATTTCGGGACACATCGTACACCATAATCCGCTTGTTGAAGGTGTGAAATCGGAGAAGCCCATCTTGCCACCTCTTTTGCTTTCTTCGCAAGTCATGGGTATAAAGACAACGGTACTCGAGTACAGGTGCTGTATTCTGGGTGGAGGGAATGGGGAAAGCCGGTGTCGGACGGACGCCGGAGGATGTGATCGTGGAGGTCATGGCTGGCGGATCCTTTTCCCATCACTGCTGGGGATCCGTGGCTCGTATCTTTCATAGTTCAGCAAAGCTGATCTCGGATTTTCGAAGGTGCTCCAGCAAATTGTCGTCTCCTCCCCATGGAGGAATGGATGGTACGTTGGATTGTTAAAGGTCGTGAAGGTATACGCGCAGTCACGTGACTTGGCTTTCTAGTTGCGACAATCGATAAGGAGAGAGAACGCGTTGATAGCGCGTCACGGTTCTATCTCATCTTTTAACGTTCTTTGATTTACCCAACTCTCGCGTAGCAGAGAAGGTCAGTGAACAAGTGCTGACCCTCGTTCAGCATGTGGATATCCACCCTACAGATGGCTTATTTTGCTCTTGGCATCGATAACGGCGCCTTGTGCGCTGACGGGGATGTTGGAGTCGCGTACTACAAGAATGTTTTAGAGACTGGGGGGCTTTCGACCTATTCATTGAATGCTTTGCAATATATTGCCGAGGCTAGAAGATCTCAATTTCTAGATTTCCTGGCGACCATCTGGGGCATCTAAATGAAAAGGATATTACGGTACTGGCCAAGAAGACATTTCCCGCGTCACCAGAGCCAGGAAATGTTGGTGAAGAACTCGTTAGCGCAGAGTCGGTGGGTGAAGGGTCGGTGGATGAAGAATGCTCTCAGGATCCTACCACCGAGTCATCCAAAAGCGAGATGGAGGTGGATGCTTTTAGAAAAATCTACGCGACTAGCGAAGATAGTCCACCTCAGCTCAGAAGCCCCTCTTCATCGGAAGCATCCATATCTTCCAGCAATGGAATGGGTACGGACTCGGATTTCAGTGAAGAGGTCAGTGGTAGAGTCTTCGATCGCCATATCTGGCGGTGCGAGGAATGTTGGACGGCGCTCGTCGATTGGAAATGCCCTAACGGCCATGTATCGGAGCGTTGCAAGACGTGTGGCTGGCAGCTTGACAATGGACCCTGCAAGAGGTGTCTAGGCATGTGCGGTGCTTGTGAGAGAGACAGAGTTGACGGCGAATGCAGCAATTGTGAAGCGGGTGAGGAAAGTGAAGATGAAGATACCATAGCTTTTGATAACACGGACGGATTGTGGAGATGCACCGATTGCGGACAACGAAACAGACGGCAACTGCCACTGTCTGAACGACAAGCGCGAAGCTCATTTCATTGATCTATCTGATTGTCTAGATTATGAGCCTGCAGACTCGTGTAGCTCTGAGGATGACTCAACCGATTCCGAGCCGAACAGCGGTGATGAAGGCTTTATAGATGACACCGAGATTTCCGAGGATGGTATCGCTCCTGACGCTGCCATCGAAACTATCAACCTTGCCACACTGTACCCAGCGTACCGGGCTTCTGATGTTGCAAAGATTACGAAAGCTGCGGAGATGGCTAGGGACAAGGAGAACAATACGCGGACCGCTGGCTCAGACGACATCGAAATTATTGATGCACCGACAGCGAACGGACCACCAAGCTTAGCGAGCAACATCATTGAATGCGAGTCAATGGACACATGACCGGGCTATGACTTGGGAAGGCATTTCCTGCTTCTAATCCCGCGAATCGAGAACAGAATAGATGTCTGATGGATCAGCATTCTGGGCATCAGAGCAGCCGCAATTCGAGCCTCTTGAGGCTCTCCAGCGTTCAAAAGGCAACTTTGGAAGGGTGCTATCATCAAGTCCCAGGTCAATATAAAACCGGGGTCTCACTAGAGGCACCTTAACTTTAGAGTGTGAAACATCGTGTACAATAGGAACAAAAGTTGCCTCAGTTGATAATCACCAAGTAAACGCTTCCAAAAGTCCTCATACGCAAGCATTCAAATAACGTGAATTGAGAAAGCGCGGGACGCACTGAGGTCGCATCTACGAGTAAGGAAGCCTTGAGTCGAAACCACTCCACTGTTTCTTTCAACTTGACCAATCGTTTTCGATCGAATTTCCAGTGCACTCAAGACTTCGTGTCGAAGTCTCCTGAGAGAAAGGTCAAGGCCAGGCGAGCCCTAGCGGGCGCTGCTAAGTCTACCAAGTCAAAGTTGTGTGAGCCTATGCTATTAGCAATGTAAGCATCTGAGACATGACAACATCATATTATTGGAGCCGTGTCATGCCAGTTCCTTGAATCTAGCCGTGAGACGGCATCTTCAGACCCTTTATGCCGGAATAGCTCGCCAGAGCAAAAGACCTGTACGGACTATTGCGCTCTCCGTACGATGTGGAGTAAACTGTTACCGTGGCCGACAAGAGAGAGACGACGAGCAGATGTCAGACGTCCGAGAAGACGACAAATGGGGTTTGATAGGGAGGAGTGGGTTTGTTGATATCTGTCAGTGCCCGACGGAGCAAGGTTCCTGGCGTCAAATGTATCTTAGGAAGTATCCGAACGACAGTGGCCAGCATCCCCTAGACTTTCTTATTCCGCAGTCTTCCGGACTCGCTGGGGAGTAGTGACGATCAGCGCTCCGTCAATGACAATGCGAAAGTACTGGATGCCAGGAACCGAGCAGGGCTGTACGCGACAGCGAGTGGACTGAGCTCTCCTTTCCACTCTATTCCTACGGCTATGGCTAGGGGTTTGATGCCGTCACCCCACGTATCGCGGCAGCGGTGTTGGTGCTGCATGCATGTATCATCGTCATACATGTCGCCTACATGCTGCTCCAAGGCAAGGATTACAGCTACATGGACAGCTTTGCGGAGCTACTTGTACTTGCGATGAAGAGCCGACCCTCTGAGGTTCCAACGCCGACGTCGCTGGGTTGGGGAGGGCGGAGGAAGGCGTGGGATCGGAAAATCGCGGTGAGGCAGATTGTCGGCGACGGTGCACGTGGGATGGACCGGCTGGAGATCGTCATGGGTGTAATGTCTGGGGATGGTGGTGAAGACAGCAAAGAGGAGGAGGATGGCCTTATTTGAGATGAAAGGTATCACATCCAATGGCTTACGATAAACGAATAAATATCTACCGGCTTTACCATTATATAATTTTTAGTAACGATAGTAATTGTCAAGGAACAACTTGATCTGGATCAAATATGAGTGATGTGTGTAAGAATAAAGATCTATCTAAGTGGGTGTTGGTCATCTAAGTACGGAGAAGCTAGCGCCAAGGCTAGTCATAACTAGCCCTAGGTCCATATGATTAAATATTCCAAAATAGTAATATTCTCGAGAATTTTAAAGTTCTTAATAACGATAATTATAATATATAAATATTAAGATAACTTAAAAGATAAAGATAAAAATAATAAAGATAAACTAAAGAAATTAAATATTAGTTAATTATTTAATTATTTAAAACTACTTAAAGAGAGATTATAAAAGTAACTCGATTACTCTACACGAAGAAGAATTCGAATAACCAAGTATTCAATAATATAAGATCTATATATATAGTACTCTCATATACCTGTGTATATAGAAATAGCGACTAGATCGTGAGACTGTCATGGAATATTTGATCATATGGACGTAGGGCTGGTCATGACTAGCCTTGGCGCTCGCTTCTCCGTACTTAGC